>JARWAU010000020.1:4200000-4512023 GCA_029958995.1 Bombus sonorus | reverse complement strand
TTGAGATCACGCCTGAAAAAGTGAACGATTATACGGGGAATTATGAAGATTACTTACGTAGTCAGGGTATTGAATAAAACCCCCATAAAAATAGCCACCTTGTGGCTATTTTTTTATTGATCAGCAAAGAATTAAAAATCTAATTCATCCCACCAAATATCAATTAATGGACTGGTTTTAACATTTTTTAGGCATGACTTTCAAGCCATTTGGTGACAACGTCACGATTTTTCTTCAGTACAATTGCCGAGTTTTTGAGTACAAATAATACCTTTCCAATTCAAATAACCACTGCCTTCATATGCCAAACCATTTGCTTGTATTGCTTCGATAATAAATTGATCGACAACATTATCAATGGTTTCTTCACTTGTACCTTCATTAAATGACCAAGTTACAGTAAAACCTAACTCTTTAAATTCATCAATATGTAATTTTTTTCTTAAACGACGACTACGATTAACCATAATAATATCCTTCTGCTTTTAGTATTTAATTTGTTTTAGTCTGATTCTTTTTAGACGTTTGTGAGTTATTCGCACGTCTTCCTGTTGGAGCTCGCTTTGCTGGCATTTTTTTGGTTGGCTCCGCTTTAATTCGAGGATCAACTTCAAATCCTTGAGTAAAAATTTCTGGAATCGTTTTTTTGATTAGTTTTTCAATTGATTTTAATTGTGGAAGCTCATCAATACAAACCAATGAAATCGCTTGGCCTTGATTTTGTGCGCGCCCTGTTCGACCGATACGATGCACATAATCTTCCGCCACTTGTGGTAGCTCATAATTAACAACGTAAGGTAACAGCTCAATATCTAATCCTCTAGCAGCAATATCGGTCGCTACTAATGCTCGGATCTGCCCCGACTTAAAGTCAGCTAACGCTTTTGTTCGTGCACCTTGGCTTTTATTTCCGTGAATAGCCGAAGCCTTAATACCATCTTTCGTTAATTGATCAGCAAGATGATTAGCACCATATTTTGTGCGAGTAAAAATTAGCACCTGCTTCCATTGGTTTTTACCAATTAAATAAGAAAGTAATTCGCGTTTACGACGCTTATCAACTCGATGAATATATTGGGTAATTTGTTCCGATGCACTATTGGTTTTCGCAACGGCAATAGCTTCTGGTGAAGTTAAAATGGTATTGGCTAATGTTTTAATCTCATCAGAAAATGTGGCCGAAAACAGCAAATTTTGACGTTTTTTAGGTAATTTAGCGATAACGCGACGGATGTCATGAATAAAGCCCATATCTAACATGCGATCTGCTTCATCAAGGACTAATATTTTTACAGTAGACAAATCGACGGCATTTTGATGAGCCAAATCTAATAATCGCCCCGGTGTCGCAATTAAAATATCAACACCGCCGCGAAGCTTCATCATTTGAGGATTAATGCTTACTCCTCCAAAAACCACAAGCGAACGAATCGATAAATAGCGGCTATACTCTCGAATATTCTCACCAATTTGTGCAGCAAGTTCACGAGTTGGCGCAAGAATCAACGCATATAATGGACGCTTACCCTTTCTCGGCTCTGGCTTAATTGGTGTTTTAAGTTGCATTTCATGCAATTTTTGTAAAATAGGCAACCCAAAACCGGCTGTTTTACCCGTACCAGTTTGAGCACTTGCCATCAAATCTTTACCAGATAGTATGACGGGAATCGCTTTTTGTTGGATGGGGGTTGGATCGGTATAGTGCTGTTCTTCAATAACTTTTAGAATCTTGGCATCTAAGCCAAGAGAGTCAAATGACATGAAATATTTCCTAAATAATGATAAAAATGAATAATCTTAAGCATTATAAAGCAATTTAATAATAATTGTCTGATTATTTTATCTTTTCGTGGCAAGAAGTTCTGATTCAATTCTATTAGCATTATTGGTTTATAGCTCAATACTTTGCAGTACCAAGTTGGGGAAACCATGGATTATGTTAGCTTATAGCTTATTTAGTTTTAGTAGAACGATATTTTTAATCATTTGGATCAAAAAATCACATGCCTATATTATTGCGCAATCCAAAAACATCGTAAAAAAACTTGTTAGATAAACAAATCAACAATTAAAAATAGAGAAATATTAGATAAGCTAAACTAGTAATACCGCACTTTTAAATGATATCTAGCTAATATTAAATCTTCATTTAATATTAGCTAGATTTTTTAGTAAATAAGTGATTTTATCATTGCAATAAATATCAAAATAATATAACAGACAAAACTACCAAAAGCAGGAATAAACATACACAAAAAAAACCCAATTCCTTTTTCAAACCAAGGGGAATATATACTAAAATAAGCGTACACAATCATCATCCAAGAAAAAGATAAAACCAGTCCCAAAATCAACCCCGCAAATGAAGTCAACTCATGCGTCTGAGGGTTAATAAATAACTCAATTAGCATCAACAAGAAAAAAACAACTTCAATGCCAACTGATATAAAAAATAATATTATAAGACTGGGATTAGCTATTTCTTTGAAGAGTTTAACTTTTTCTAAAGATAAATAAAAAATTGCAGCCATAACAAAATAGAATAGAAAAAACAGCTTAATACATAAGCTGTCTTTGCTTAAAATTGTAATAATTCCCGACATCATAAATCCTTTAAAATAAAAACATTTTGTTAATGGGTTAAAATATAATTATAACACCTCTAAGAGAGTTCAACAAAAAGTGAAAAACGCTTAATGATAAATTTAAACATCAAAAAATAGCTAAATAACATAGCTGTTATTGAACATAAAATAAGCAGGATAATTTTTTATGTCGCTTGTGTAATAAATATGCGATTAATATAAATTATTTTCAATAATGAAACGGTATACACTCCTCAATATTTCTTACAAAACATCGTTTAAAAATGACGTAACTAATTTTTAGTAAAATAATATCTTGGATAATTAGTCAAGTTGTCACATATCAAACAGAATGATAATTTAGAACAATTTGACTGTTTCTTTTTGGTTTAAAGAGGCGTAGAATTTTCGTTCATTGACTAATTATATTTGACATTGTGCCTCGTTATTCAGCTATCAAAAAACGGATTCAACTTTATCATAAAATACGTAGTTTTCAGGATAAAGCCCCACTTATTGTTCTAATTATTGCCAGTATTATTGGCACAATAACTGGCATTGCTGGAGTGTTCTTTCAATATGCAGTTAATTGGGTTATCTTGCTTCGTAAAACATTATTAGTTCATCTGGTCGATGATTTAGCCATTAATTACCTGTTAATTTTTTTTATAACGGGAACAATGGGATTGTTAGCCTACTATTTGGTAAAACGATTTGCTCCCGAATCAGGCGGTTCAGGAATACCTGAAATTGAAGGTGCATTACTTAATTTAAGGCCGGTACGTTGGCGCAATGTGTTACCCGTTAAATTTATTGGTGGTATTGGTGCTTTAGGTTCTGGAATGGTGCTAGGTCGCGAAGGCCCTACGGTTCAGCTTGGTGGTAATATTGGGGCAATGGTGTCGGATCTACTAAAAATCAAAAATTCAGCCTATCGACATACCTTCTTAGCAACGGGTGCAGCAGCGGGAATAACAGCAGCATTTAATGCCCCTTTAGCCGGCATACTTTTTATTATTGAAGAGATGCGACCGCAGTTTCGCTACAATTTAACCTCCATTAAAGCCATTTTTGTTGGTGTTATCATGGCTAGCGTGATGTACCAATTTTTGTATAATCAAGAATCCGTTTTCCAAATTGGCCATTTTAATGCGGTTCCTATTAAATCTTTGTGGCTATATCTCATTTTAGGCACTTTTTTTGGGGCTATTGGTGTTTTATCAAATAAATGCATATTAACGCTACAAGAACGATTTAAACAATTTTATCAATTAAATAAATATTGTTTTCTTATCACTGGGTTTTGCTTAGCGGGATCGTTTGGTGTTATGAGTTTTATCATCCCAGAAATAACTGGTAGCGGTTTTGACTTTATTCCTGATGCGGTTTCGGGCAATTATGCGATTAATACATTAATGATCATTTTATGTTTACGCTTTGTCACTACCGTTTTATGCTTTAGTTCGGGTGCTCCAGGAGGAATATTTGCCCCAACCTTAGCATTAGGAACTACCGTTGGTATTACGTTTGGACTCATCGCACAACAACTTTATCCAGATTACCACATCGAACTTGGTGCTTGTGCAATTATTGGCATGGGAGCCTTATTTGCCGCTACAGTAAGAGCACCACTGACGGGGATCGTTTTAGTCATGGAGATGTCCGATAATTATCAGCTCATTTTACCGATGATTATTACTTGCTTAGGCGCAACACTAATTGCTCAAGCTCTAGGCGGGATGCCTCTTTACACATCAATCTTAGAAAAAATTCTGTTAAGAAGCAAAAACGAAAAAGGCAACACATAGTGTTACCTTTTAGTACTAGAACATAAAATGATTACTATTTTTTAGTTGGATGAGGATCTTTAACTGAATCACCTTGGCCACTAACTATATACCAACCATTTTTACTATGCGGTTTTTTATTATAGTCTGGGCAAGGCGGTAACGATTTTTTACTTTGGTTTGAATATATATAGCCACAATCAGCACATTTATAGGTGCCAGATGAAACATCACTACCGTACGCAGCAAATTTTTGTACCATTATAAGCTCCTCCAGTAAAATTTTATGAGTAATAAGCCCATTTGCTTATTACCGTTATATATAAACGCTGATTTAATTAAAAATCAAGCTTAGTTTTAATGAACCAATAAGAAAAATTTACAAATAGCTTTAAAGTATAAAAAGATGAGTTGAATGACTGTTATGGGATCTATGATAGTGTCCAATTCCCCTATTTTTCTTTCTCACTTTAAATCAACAAAGACGATTAAGAAAACAAATCTAAAATAAAAAATAGGGAAATATTTGCAAAGCAAACATATTATATCGCTGAACGATTTTCAATCAACATGACATCATTTTTTAATGATTAATTCGACTTTTTAGTCGATAGATTTTGTATTATTGCAATAAGTATCAGAAAGAGATAACAAACAAAACTACCAATCGCTGGAATAAACATATACACAAGAAAGGTTATACCTTTCATTCCCCAAGAAGAATCATATACATTAAAATAAGCACATAAAATAATCATCCAAAGACAAGAAAAAACTAACCCTAAAATTAACCCTTCGAATGATGTTAACCAATATGTTTTAGGATTAACAAATAACCCTATTAGCATTAATAGGAAAAAAATAATTTCAATGCCAACTGATATAAAAAGTAATATTGTAACATTAGGATCAGCTATTTCTTTGAAAGTTTCAACTCCGTCTAAAGACAGATGGAAAATGACAGCCATAGCAAAATAGAATAGAAAAAAAAGTTTAATGCACAAGCTATCTTTATTTAAATTTTTAACGGCGTCAAACATAATAAATCCTTTAAAATCGATGGGTATTTATAATCTAATGCAAATATATAAACCGTAGACAAATTGACATCTAATCGTTTTAAAAGGTTTTCATAATTTTGATAAACAATACTAGCAATAAATGTAAAATAGAAGCAAGGTCTTTTGTTGATTTGAATCTGTGCTGAAATTTTTAACTATAATGTGTTCGCTTATTTTTGAGGAGGATCTGACTATCCTATAAATATTAAAACTCAACATTGCCTTTGTCATTTTGGGGTATATAAAAAAGAACAAATTTTTGTTTTTAAACTTTCTATTGCTTTAAGCCATACATTTTATTAACTTCGCGATTTATATTGATCATTACTAGACAACCAGTCCATAATTATTAGACTGTTCGTCTAGTGACTATAAAAAGGAATATAACATGTCATTTAAAGCAATCGTATTAGAAAAGAATGCGAATGAATTCTCCTATGCTGTTACCTCTCTCTCCCAAGAAGAATTATCTAAGCAAGAAGGCGATACATTAGTTCAAATTCAGTATTCCAGTCTGAATTATAAAGATGCATTGGCTATTACAAACAAAGGCCCAGTAGTGAGAATGTGGCCTATGGTGCCCGGTATTGATGGTGTTGGAACCGTTATCCACAGCAAAAATAGTCAATATAAACCGGGAGATGTTGTTATTCTGAACGGCTGGGGTTGTGGCGAAACACATTGGGGTTGTTTAAGCCAATACGCTTATTTAAAATCAGACTGGCTAATTCCTTTACCCAATAATTTAACATCACAACAAGCGATGAGTATTGGTACTGCTGGTTATACCGCAGCATTGTGTGTACAAAAAATTATTCAACATGGTGTCAAACCTGAGCAAGGTAATATTTTAATAACGGGCGCAACAGGTGGTGTTAGCTCAGTTGCTATCATGTTATTAACTAAATTAGGTTATTCAATCACAGCTGCCACCTCAAAAATCAATGATACTGATTATTTAAAACGATTAGGTGTTACTCATTTTATTGATAGTAAAACATTAAATGAGGCAGGAAAACCACTGCAAAAAGAGCTATGGGCTGCTGCTATTGATGTATTAGGTTCACATTCATTAGCAAATGTTTGTGCTCAAGTCCAATATGGTGGAATTGTAGCTGCTTGTGGTCTAGCTCAGGGCTTGGATTTTCCTGCAACTGTCGCACCTTTTATTTTAAGAGGCATTACATTAGCGGGTGTTGATAGTGTTGTGGCATCTTACCAAAAACGTATAGCTGCTTGGGATTTTCTTGCAACACACTTAGACAAACAGCAACTTAATCTAATTACCAATATTATCTCTTTAGATGACTGTCAAAGAGTTGCTAATGATATAATATCAGGAAAAACGAAAGGAAGGTTCATTGTTGATCTTAATAATTAAGATTTCTATGAAACGGAATTCGATAAAAAAGTAGTTGGCAAAATATCTAAAATTTAACAAGGAACCTACTCCATGAATGCACTATTTAAAGAAATTTCATTAAGATCTGGCGCAAAATTAAAAAACAGAATTGTGATGGCACCAATGACAACTGAGTCAGCTTTTTTTGACGGGAGTGTTACTCAAGAAATGATTGATTATTATGCACTTCGTTCTGGTGATGCTGCCGCAATTATTGTCGAAAGTGCTTTTGTTGAAAATTATGGTAGAGCGTTTCCTGGTGCTTTAGGCATTGATAATGACAATAAGATAGAGGGGCTAAAACAGCTAGCCGAGGCAATTAAAGCAAAAGGCTCTAAAGCAATTATACAAATTTATCATGCTGGTCGCATGGCTAATCCCGAATATAATGGCGGTCATCAACCTGTTTCGGCAAGCCCGATTGCTGCACTCAGAAATGACGCCGTCACACCATTAGAAATGACTTCAGAGCAAATAGAATCAATGATTGAACTATTTGCTCAAGCAGTTAAACGAGCCATATTAGCAAATTTTGATGGCGTTGAAATCCATGGGGCAAATACCTACTTGATTCAACAATTCTTCTCCCCTCACTCAAATCAAAGAACAGATAAGTGGGGAGGAAATATTGAAAACAGAGCAGCTTTCCCTTTAGCAATTCTGAAAAGAGTGCATCAAATTATTAGCGAATATGGTAAAAATGAGTTTATTGTTGGCTATCGTTTTTCACCAGAAGAAATTGAACAGCCTGGCATTTGTTTTGATGATTCAATGTTTCTTCTAGATAAATTAAGTCAGCATGGATTGGACTATATCCATTTCTCTATGAACCGTTGGGACAGAACATCTATTGTTGACACTGAAAATAAAGAGCAACTTATTAGCCAATATCGAAAACAGCAATCAACTACGTTAGCTCAAATTCCCGTTATTGGTGTGGGTGGTATTGTCCAAGGTGTTGATGCCAAAAATGCATTACAAAGTGGATACGATCTGGTCAGCGTAGGTAAAACCTATTTAGTTGAACCTACATGGGCAACAAAAGTAAAAAATAATAAGGCGTGTACTCGCTTCGCAAATTCAACCCAGCGAAAAGAACTTAAAATCCCTTATCCATTATGGCAAATCATGGGGTTCATGATTATTGATAATCAAACTGAAGATAAAAAACATCAAAAAACCAAATAACACAAAATATCAACAAATGTTGTTAGGGATAAGATAGGCATCTTTACATTTCCTTTGTGTTTATGGTTTTGTTTTTAAATAGAGGATATCCAAACCAATAGCAAGGCCAGCTAGCTCCACGACCAATATTATTGACAACTAATGCAACGAGCACCAAAATCGTAGCGCCACTGAGTACGGGTGTGAATAGGAATGTATAATCATGGATTCCAGACATAATTATTAGGATCGGATTTGCTCCAGCAGGCGCATGAACAACACGGAGTATTTGCATTAATGCAATAGATATTCCGACAGCCAATGCGATGAATATCATTCCATCACCAAATAAATTGATGACCAAAAGTCCCACGAGAGCTGAGATAAAATGGCCTCCAATGACGCTTCTTGGTTGTGCAAGTGGAGCTTTGGGGACAGCAAACAATAAAACACATGTTGCACCAAATGGAGCCATAATTGAGAGCACCCCACCCCAATAGGTCACCATAAGCAACACCAAAATACCCAACGCACCACCAATAAAACCACGCATTACCGCAATAACATCAGGCCTAGGTTGTATCACGTTTCCACCTTTCATCTTTTTTAACATTTTCACTCCTTATTTAATAAAGATTTATGCGAAATAGTTTACATCATTAATTTAAGTAAACGATATCGTTTATATAAATTATATTAAAAAACAATTACGGTCAAATTATATTTATAATTATCCATTATTGGGTTATTATGATAAAATAAGAAACCTAAGTGGAAATGATTAAAAAGAATAAGAGCAATGAGAGTGAATATATGAAACTAAAGCCTGAAATTATAGACATCATACTAGATTCCGCAGAATTATTATTTAACAAGCAAGGATACTGCCCAGTTAGTTTGGAGCTAGTTGCTGAAAAAGCAGGTGTTTCAAAAAGAACGTTGTATAAATACTTCGGCGATAAAAATGGACTAGTCAGTAAAGTATTACTAAGAAGAGATACTTTTTTTCAAGAATCGCTCACAGATGTGATTGCTGTATTCACTGAGAAAAAAGATAAAATAAATGCCATTATTTCATGGCATATTCGCTGGTTTCACGATGATAACTATCGGGGTTGCATGTTTGCTCGTGCTCAGGCTGAATATGGTAATAAAAGTGAAGAAATTTGCGCTATCGCAAGAATGCATAAACAGTGGATTCAAAATTCAATTCATCAATGTTTGGGTGGGACTCAATCATGTGAATCGGCAGCTTGTTTAATTATGTTGATATTGGAGGGTATGATTACATACACTGCAACTTTTGGCGTTGAAGGAAGAGATTTTACGAATGAGAAAATGTATATATATGATATTATAGATAAAATTGGTATTGAAAATTCTTAAATTTACCCAAAGATTAAAAGTATTCACTTCAATAACAAACTAGCCGTGAATACAGTTAGTTTATGGCTACTTTGTTGGTCTTGTCATTGAGATGTAATGATACGTAAGAATGCATTTTGTTGTACTGTTCGAACTGTAACTATCCCCTAAAATAGTACAGCATAACAGTAGAAAATTATCTTTATTAACCCACAATTGACGTGAGTTTACCCGCAGGTAGAGTGACTCGTTATTTGGATAAATTGGCGGAGTATCATGGTTGTCCGTTAAAAATACGAGTAGATAATGGACCTGAATTTACAGGAAGAATCTTTATCAACTGGGCTAAATTACATGGTATAACCATTGATTATATCCAGCCCGGTAGCCCATATCAAAATGGCTATATTGAACGATTTAATCGTACCTATCGCACTGAAGCACTTGATTTATATCTATTTAATAATCTAGAACAAGCAAGAAAGGTAACCGAAGAATGGTTAACGATTTATAACACCGAAAGACCGCATGAGGCACTAAATAACATGACACCGCTCGAATATAAAACGTTAAAACAGGCTGCTTAATTTTCTACGTTAATAGTGTACTAAGTTTGGGGTATTTACACTTTTATAAGCTTACTAACAAAGCATCCGAAATTGTTCTAGATTTCAATGTGATAAGCTTACTCAACTTCAATAAAAATAATTTTATATTTAGGATAAATAAAAAAATAAATGCAAAGTTCGTTGAGGGCCTGATTTTAAAAGGATTCTATTTAATCAAATCTACATCTATCATCACATTGTTACTAGAATCCAATTCTAGTTGATTATGCTATTTTTAGATATCTTTACTACCCATAGAAATCAACAGTGGAACGACAATTAAGCAAAGAAATAATAAAAATAAAATTTGATAGTTAGATATATTCAAGACTAGGTTACCGAGATAAGTACCGATCCCACCACCGCCAAAAATGGCAACACCAATAATACCTGATGACAGACCTTTATCGTTTAATGCAAGATCAAGCGCTCGACTGGCAAGAATTGATTGAACTAAAATATATCCCATTCCAAGCAACATTGTTGCTATATAAGTCAGAATAATATTATGGCATATGAGCAAGAGTAACGACATTATTGAACAAGAGAACCCATACATTAATATTTTCCGATTTGAAAAATCTTTTAATAATAATCTGTTAAGGAACCCTGTCAAAAAGCAGACAATACCAAATAACATAAGACCAACACCAACATATTTATAATCAACCCCAAGAGCAGTTGAAAAATAAGCACCTATATAAGAATAAGTTCCAAGGACAATAAAACCATTGCAAAATGCAAGAAAGTAAATTTTACGCAATGTGCTCTTTTTTAATAACGAAAAAATAGCTTTAATAAATGCCGATTTTTGTGTATTGATAAAACCACTGGAAGGCAAAAAAAATATAGAAAGAAATGATAGAAGAGATAATATTGAAAACAATATAAATATATTTCTCCAATTACTAATTTCAATTAACCATCCGCCAACTGCTGAGCTTAATCCCTGACCTAAAAATATTAAACCAAGAAAAAGTCCGATCAATTTAGTTAAAATTTCTTTTTTGTATAGCTCACCTAAAATCCCTAATGAAACAGCGATAATCCCTGCTGCAAATAATCCAGTGATAAACCTACATACTGTAAGTAAAATAATAGTGGGAGCTATCGAGCACAATAAGGTAGATAATGATAAAAAAAACATCAGTAATAACAATATCTTCTTACGCCCATAACGATCGCTATAGTACCCATAGACCGGTTGAAGTACACCATATGGGATTAAATATGCGGTCAAAACGATGCTTGCTTGTGAAATTGAAATTGCAAAATCTTCTGACATACTAGGTAAAAGAAGTGAAGCAACCCAATTATCGGCTGCTGAAATAAATCCTGCAAATCCAACTAAAATAAGAACAAAATAATTCTTCATAAAATTCATGATAATACCCCGGCTATTGAGTAACTTTCCTTATAAAATAGATAGTAAACTATTTCAAGTAAAAGGTATTGATAATTATAATTATCTGAGAATCTTTCTACAGTATCCTTGTGTGTTGGTTACCAGCAATCCAATAAGAGTATTATAATTACAAAATATGATAATTAGTATGACAGCGACTTTGTGCCAGCCTCTTACTGGCACAAATTCTTTGGAATGTTATAGATTTTCAATTAAATAATAGATTTAGTGGATCATGGCTGTAATGACTCGCATAATTTTTATTATGAATTGTTCGATTAATTGACTTTTCTAAATATGCTAACATTTCGTCAAATACAGAGTTCCCTAGGCTAAATCGATTGACTCCTGCTAACTGAAGATCATCTATGTTACTGATGTTAGGTAAATTTAAAATGTTTAAGGGGAGCGCTATTTCATCGGAAATCTCACGAATTTCATTTAAATTGCTTAACCCTGGAACAAATAAACAGTCGGCACCAGCGCTTTTATATACAGAAGCCCTAGCCATTGTTTCAGTCAATTTATCATGACAATATGGGCTCAAATAAGTATCAGTCCTTGCATTAAGAACAAAATGAGGAAACCCTTTGGCGAGTAATGTTGATTTTATGAGCGATATAATTCTTGAAAAATTTGTTGGAGATTGTAAGTTTCCACTAATTTGCGAATCTTCAATATTAATTCCAGAACACCCAATATCTGCTAGTTTAATCACGTTATCGACAATATCAGTTACTCGAGAAGAATACCCTTTTTCCATATCAACAGATAAGGGGATTTTTACTACCTTTAGAATATTTTGAGCATTATGCAAAACTGTGTAGAATGTGATGTTTTCACCATCTTTCACGTTATTGGTGGCCGATAATGCGCTACTTGATGTACCTAAAGCTTTATAACCAGCTTTCTCATAAATTCTTGCTGAAAGCACGTCCCAGCAATTAGCCAAAACAAAAAAAGATTTTTTAGAGTGTAACGCTTTGAAAGTTGAGTAATTCATAATTTATTTTAGCCTTTACTATTTTCAGTCAATAAACATCCCCGTAGTGAGGACTATTAACCGTAGTTATATTTGTGAAATAAAACCCATTTTTTAAAAAAATGGAACCATATAATCATTGCAATCCAGAATGATTGTTTTTTTACCTCTTAAATTTGCAAGTTTTTCCGCTTGCGCTAACAAGTTACAACCCAAACCTAAGCACCGAAAATCTTTTGAAACCATCAATTTTGTTAAAAATATAGAGTTATTTTTAGTAACAGATTGAAGCATTAAACTATATTCTGAATTAAGCATTTTCTCAGACTCTATCAACCTGATAGTGGCAACGACCTTGTCCTTAAAATGAGCAGCATAAATTATGGAATAGGGTTCTAAATCATCATAAATTATTCTTTTGAAATGGTTTAAATCCGATATTTTTCGATTCATTTCTACATAATAAATTTGATACCAAAATTGATATATTGGTAATCGATTAAAGGGTTTTTTTATATACTCCAAAAACGAAATATTTTTATTATTTGAGTCATAATTAATATTACACATAAATAACAGCAATCCTTTCTGAAAACTAAGACATACTCAAAAATAAATTAACATTATTTTTTAGCAATGATTCATGGTTAAGAAGCCATTTTTTTGTTATCAGGCCGCCAGCATAACCTTTCAAACCACCATCAGAGCTTATTACACGGTGGCATGGCACAATAATAGAAAGTTTGTTCAATGAACAAGCATGACCAACCGCTCTTGATTTATTTTTTGAACCAAGGTAAATAGCTATTTCTTTATAAGTACTAGTGTAACCAAAAGGAATTTTGAGTAATTCATCATAGACAGTGGACGAAAAGCGTGTTCCCTGAGATATGAAAGGAAGACAAAAAGTGGTCAATTTTTTAGAAAAATAGAGTATTAATTGCTGTTTACATAATTCAGTGATTTTGTTTTTATTAATTTCTGATGCTGTGTTAGAAAACATTACTTCAATGATATGCTCATTTGTAGCAACTATATTTGCAAAATGCCAAGGAAATGATTCTGGGCATGTAAGTTGATCAAAATACATCACAAATTGCTCCATAAATGAATACTCAAATAGCTTCTCCACGGTGCAGCACTATCACTATTTCGAAGCTCATATTTATCGAGCGCTTTTTTTATACCTAAATCGGTTTCCATCCAAATATCTGAAGCATTCATTCCTCTTAACTTTATATAATTGATAGTCCACGGGCCAATACCTTTTACTTGACTCAAACTATCGATATGTGAATTTATATCGTAATTGCAGCACCATTGAGAAAATGCAAATAATGTATTTTTTTTGGATTGAGTTGTTTTCATTCTGTCTAACCCAGACGCTGTAATTTCTTTTGGGCAGGGAAAGTAATGATTTGCCTGTTCATCTTTTTTGTGAAAAATAGAAGCAAATTGATTTAGTAAATTGGTCGCCGCGGAAACAGAGACTTGTTGACCACATATAGCTCGAATTCCTGCTTCATATGGCGAAAGAACACCAGGAATATGCAACCCTTTATTTTTTATTATAGATGGATATAAATTTTTAAGCCGATCTTCAATAAAATTAATATTTGAATTCAAATCAAACATGGCTGAAATTTTTCTTAAGACTTCTGCCATTTTGGGTAGAAATGACCTAGATAAAGTTATAATAAAAACACGATCTTCGCACTTGATTTCAAAGTAGCCTTTGATATTTTCAATTTCTATTGTGCGTCGATAGACTCTACCTTCGATACTTTCGATGTTGCTAATAAGCCTTTTTGATTGAAATGTGAGAAAAAAATCCCAATTGTAAAAATTTATATAAGGTATTTTTAAATCAATTGTTAGTTTCGCCCCATCCTTAGTTTTACTAAGTAATTTTCGAACTGGAACTTTCAAAAATCGATTAATCAGGTTATAAAGACCACTAACGCAACTATATCCACACGCTTCTGATATTTCAACAATACTTAAATTTGATGAGTATAACAGTTTTTTCGCAAATAATGCTTTTGTCATATCTTGAAACTGTTTTAAAGGTATTCCTAAGTTTTTTGTAAACGCTTTATTTAGATTTCTACTGGAAGTAAATAAGGCTGATGCAATATCTTCTACACTAGATGTCAGCATTTCTCCTGATTGGATCAACTTTATAGCTTGTTGCGTAAATATAGAGTAACGAGAAAGCTCGTTAAAATTTGGCGAGAATTCGGGCTTACAACGAAAACACGGACGATAACCTGCGCTAAGGGCCTCTTCTTTGGATAAGTAGTAGGTAACATTTTTTTCCAGTGGAAGTTTTGCAGGACAAATTGTTCGACAAAATATTTTTGTTGTTTTAACAGCAATAAATACTTTGCCATCAAACCGAGGATCTCTGCTTATACGAGCTTGCCTAAATACCTCTGTTGTATATTTTTCCATTAGGAATACCCAAATTTAATCAAGTAAGCCATCATATCACCATTGTGTTTGAATATTTTTCCAAAAATCAGAATTCAATGTTAATTACAATAAATTTAGTGATTTTTCTGGCAAAATTTAATTAAAGAAAGGGGGATTAGATATAAACGTTCTTATACCTCAATTTAGATTAACTTAATAAGATCCTATATTTGCTGGATCTTCTTCTATTTTTGATGAACCGAAACAGTACATTGAACTTTCTTTTACAATGGAAAATGCAAACATCTTGGCGGATGGGAGACGTTAGAGATGGTGAATAAATATGCTCACTTGAACGCAGATCATATGCTAGAGTTTGCAAATAATGTCACATTTACGACACAAAGCCCACTCGATGACACAATGAAAAATGAGAGAAGTGCTTAAAAACTTATATAAATCATAGCGTTTAATGGTGGCCCCTACTGGACTTGAACCAGTGACCAATCGATTATGAGTCGACTGCTCTGACCAACTGAGCTAAGGGGCCATGTTGGGTGTGATACTGACTTAGTAGGGTTGCGATTATAATAGAGTTAAATTTAATTTGCTACAATTAATTAACTAAATAGGTTGGTTTGATTAATTATTAAACGGATGATTATCATAATATCGCCGTTCTTAATAAGCGATATTTTTTAATCAATTAACCTGATACAATGTCTTAAACTGTTATCGTTAATGATCGTTATATTGGTTGAGGAAATATTATGTCTATAAAAAAAATTCTTTTTATTGGTGTAGCTATGTCTACCACGTTATTTTTAAATGGTTGTAATAGCTCTGATTACCAAGCTACGCCAGCAAGCCAACAAGTTCAGTTTGTAGACACCAAACCACCATCAAATTGTCAGTTTATTGGTAAAGCTGAAGGTCGTCGTAGTACTTTTTTTTCAGGCTCAAAAACACATAGTGAGCTAATTCGTGATGCGGCAACTGTTCTAATGAATAAAGCCGCAGAAATGGGTGGTAATGTGATTTATAATGCACAAGATGCATCTTTACAATATGTTTCAGACATTGCTCCGACAGATGCCGTTATGGTTGGTGAAGTGTATAGTTGTAAATAAGAAACAGACACATAAAAAAGGGATTCTATGTTATCCCTTTTTTATTAAAATTCAATAATATAATTAACCGTTTTGCTTTTCAAATTCTTTCATAAATTCAATTAAATATTCGACACCATCGATATCCATGGCATTGTAAATTGATGCCCTCATGCCTCCTGCTATTCGATGGCCTTTAATGCCAATAATGTTAGCTTGAGCCGCCTCACTAACGAACTTTTTATCAAGATCTTCATTTGGTGATAAGAAGGTCACATTCATAACTGAACGATTAGCGGTAGCTACCATGTTACGATAAAAATCTGACTGATCGATAAACTGATAAAGTAATTGTGCTTTTGCTTGATTCCGTTGTTGCATTGCACTTAGTCCACCTAACTTTTTGATCCATTTAAAGACTAAGCCAGACATGTACCACGCAAAGGTAGGCGGTGTATTAAACATTGAATCATTATCCAATAAGATTTTATAGTCCAATACAGAAGGGAGCACTTTTTGAGCGTGACCAATAAGATCTTCTCGAACAATAAGAATGGTAATTCCTGAAGGACCGATGTTTTTTTGAGCACCTGCATAGATAATACCGTAACGATTAACATCAATTGGTTGCGATAAAATGCAAGAAGATAAATCAGCAACAACCGTTTTATCACCAAAGTTTGGTTGTTCAAATATTTCTACCCCGTCGATAGTTTCATTAGGGCAATAATGAACATAAGCACTATTATCGCTTAGTTGCCATTCAGACATAGGTTTGATCGACGTTATTCCAGCATTTTTTATGATGACATTTTGTTCAATTACATTACAGTACTTTGCAGCTTCTTTCGCTGCACATTGGCTCCAATAACCACTATTAATATAATCAGCGCTTGTTTTATTACCTAAAATATTCAATGGTACAGCAGCAAATTGTGCCCTAGCCCCACCCTGACAAAATAGAATTTTATAGTTTTCGGGTATATTTAAAATATCTCGCAGATCGTTAATTGATTCGATCGCACATGCATCAAAATCTTTGCCTCGATGGCTTAATTCCATTACCGATGCACCGGTATTTTGCCAATTTAATAATTCCGCTTGAACCTGTTTTAATACATCGGCTGGCAATTTGGCAGGACCAGCACTAAAATTATAACTATTATTCATTGCTATTCACTTTCACTCATCAAAAATAGAAAGTCTATTTTTACACTCTATTCAGCGATATACAATCATATTTTTATCAAAAAAAGTTGAGGAAAGGGGTTTTTGAAGCATAAAAATACCGACAAAAGTCGGTACTCATAAAAAAAGTGTGCCCAATTTATAGAGAAAGTTGCTGTTTAGCGTTTTCAATAGCAAATTTGACCTGTTTAGGCGATACCCCTCCTTTTGCAGATCGTTTAGCTAAGCAAGATTCTAGCGATAAAATTGGATATACATCATCTTCAATTATCTCGCTAAACTCTTTTAATTCAGCTAACGCGAGCTCTTCTAATGCTTTTTGTTTTGCTATCGCATCAACAACGGCTTCACCAACAATATGGTGGGCTTCTCTAAATGGGATGCCTTTAGCAACGAGGTAGTCAGCTAGTTCTGTTGCATTTGAATAGCCTTGTTTAGCCGCATTTTGGCAATTTTTGTAATTGATTTTGATGTCTTCAAGTACTAAAGCAGCCATGTCTAAGCATTCTTGCCAAGTATCAAGCGCATCAAATAGATGTTCTTTATCCTCTTGTAAATCTTTATTGTACGCCAGTGGTAATCCTTTAAAGGTTAGCATTGCACCTGTTAATGCACCAACCACGCGCCCTACTTTACCGCGAATGAGTTCTAATGCATCTGGATTCTTTTTCTGTGGCATGAGTGAAGATCCTGATGTTACGCGATCGGAGAGTTCAACAAAATCAGCTTCGCCACTATTAAAGATAATGAGATCTTCAGCAAAACGCGATAAATGCACCATACCTATTGATGCATTATTGAGTAATTCGAGTATATGATCTCTATCAGATACGGAATCTAAGCTATTATTTGTTGCTGTGGCAAAACCTAACCAGTTAGCTAGTTCATCACGATCCATTGGATACGCGGTACCAGCCAAAGCACCACAACCTAAAGGGCTAGAATCCAAGCGTTTAAGCGTGTCTTGCAAGCGGCTTTCATCGCGCGTTAGCATTTCATAATAAGCTAAGCACCAATGTGCAAAGGTTACTGGTTGTGCTCGTTGTAAATGAGTATAGCCAGGCATAATCGCATCTTGATGCTGTTCTGCGGTAAGCACTAAACGTTTTCTTAATTGTTTAATGGCAGATATAAGATGAGCAATTTCATCTTTGCACCATAATTTAAGATCGGTTGTTGATTGATCATTACGACTACGGCCAGTATGTAGTTTTTTACCTAAATCACCAACTTTTTCAATAAGTTTTTGCTCAACCCAACTATGAATATCTTCAGCATCACTTTGTAGGATCTGCTCTAGATCTTGTCGTACTGAATGTAATAATTCGTTTAAAGCTTTCTCTAGCTTTTTTTGCTCATCATAAGATAAAACGTTAACGGTAACTAGTGCTTTAGACCATGCAATTGATCCAATGATATCTTGTTCTGCAAGCCGATAGTCAAAGCGCAAGGAGTCATTAAAATGTTTAAATCGTTGATCTGCTGCTTGGCTAAAACGCCCACCCCATAATGCCATAATTACCTCTGACCCTTTTCAATACCGAGCAATTTGAATTTTATTGCTGTTTTAATAATGTTAATGATAAATTAAACGATAATAATATTATGAAAAAACATATACAGACCAAAGCCTGTATATATTGTGTTTTTTCGCTTTACTTTAGCTAGTTATTTCTTCTTATTTTCATTTAATGCTCGAATGCGCGAAGACAGTGAGAATAAACGAATAAATCCACCAGCATGACTATGATCATAAACTTCGTCTTCACCAAAAGTTGCAAATTCTTCGCTGTATAAGCTGTTTGGTGATTTTTTCTGAATTGCTGTTGCATTACCTTTATACAGTTTAACAACAACCTCACCTGTCATATCTTCAGCTAATACTTCAGCTGCAGCTTGAATAGAGCGACGATATGGAGCAAACCAACGACCATCATAAACAACATATGCCATTTCCAAACCAAGTTGTTCACGCCATTTGAAGCTATCACGATCTAAAATTAATTGCTCTAAACCACGTAATGCCGTCATCATGATTGTACCGCCAGGGGTTTCATAACAACCACGAGATTTTATACCAACTAATCGATTCTCAATGATATCAACACGGCCTACACCATGTTTAGCACCAATTTTATTTAGGGTTGCAACACAGTTATATGGTGATAATTTTTTACCATTAACCGAAACAACTTCGCCTTTTTCTATACCAATAGTGACAAGTTCAGGATCATTTGGCGCATCTTCAGGTGAAACAGTCCATGCCCAGCAATCTGCATTAGCTTGATTCCAAGTGCTTTCAAGCACACCACCTTCGGTAGAAATATGCCAAGCATTTTCATCACGGCTATAGATTTTTTCAACTGTTGCAGTCGTTGGGATTTTTCGTACTTTTAGGTAATCAATTAATGCTTCACGTGAACGTAAATCCCATTCACGCCAAGGTGCAATTACTTTGAGTTGAGGCGCTAAAGCAGTATAGGTTGTTTCGAAGCGAACTTGGTCATTACCTTTACCTGTTGCCCCATGACAGAGGGTATCGGCACCAACTTCTAATGCATATTCAACTTGTGCTTTAGCAATAATTGGGCGAGCCATGGACGTTCCAAGGTAGTAAGTTCCTTCGTATAATGCGCCAGTTTTTAAAACAGGGTAAACATAGTCTTTAACAAATTCTTCTCGTAAATCAACCACTTTACATGCTACTGCGCCAGATGCTTTGGCTTTTTTCTCAACATCTTTTAATTCGTTAGGATCTTGCCCGACATTAGCAACTAATGCATAAACTTCGCAATCTCCGTAATTTTCTTTTAGCCAAGGAATAATCGCAGATGTATCTAATCCACCTGAATAGGCTAAAACCACTTTTTTTGTTGCACTTTTTTTCATGTTATACCCTTTCCTAATTTACTGACAAAAAATAAATAATTTAAAGCTAAACTAAGTTTATTAAACAACAAATACTCTCACTTAATATACAAATTGATTTATATTTAAGCAATAATTCTCGTGCCTGTTATTTCTGATTTTCCATTAAATAATTCAACCAATTTATCTGATTCTTTCCAACTGGCTATATCAATTGGTCGCCCCAGTGTTTTTGCCGCTTCAAATGCAGAATTGACTTTTATAATCATGCCATCAGTGATTATGCCTTTAGCAATTAATTGGTCAGCTTCAGCTCGTGTTAATGATTCAATTCTTTGTTTGTTTTCATCTAAAACACCCACTACATCAGATAGCAAAATTAAATCTGCACCCAACGTTTTAGCTAATGCAACGGCGGCGTGATCAGCATTGACATTCATCATCTTACCTTCATTAGTAATACCAATTGAACTTATAATAGGTAAATAACCATTATTAAGTAGTAAATTGATTAAGGTTGGATCACCTACTTCTGCTTCACCTACATAACCTAACTCATTAGAAATTTGTTTAACGTTCACGCTATCACCATCAGCTAAACACAGGCCAATACTTGGTATTTGTAATTTTTTTGCTTCTGACAAGATTTTGGTGTTAGCACTACCTGCAAGGCTACCGACAATGACATCAATTTGATCGGCTGGTGTAACGCGTAAACCATTACGTCGAACTACGGGTAATGAGAGTCGATCCATTAAAGCGTCTACGACACTTCCCCCACCATGAACAATAATTAAAGGCCGTTTAAAATTCTTTTTGTATTCGCTAATAACAATAAATAATTTACTTAATGCATCTTTATTATCGAGTAGTACGCCACCAAACTTAATAATTAATGGTTTCATTTTTATTTCCTATCATTTAAATAAAGGTCATATTGCCGTTAACTGCTAACAAATATTGGTATCTATAATAAGGTTGCCGTTTCATCAAAACCAAATCGAATATTCATACACTGTATCGCTTGTGCTGCTGCACCTTTTAATAAGTTATCTTCTACTGAAATTAAGATAAGGTGCTGTCCTTTAAGTACAAAACCAATATCACAATAAGGTAAATCAATTACTGATCTTAATGCTGGCCAGTGTTTTTGATAAACTCTAACTAATGGTTTATCAGCATAATATTTATTTAACGCTTTAAATATGTCATCAGATGTTACTCCTTCCTTCACAAGACAAGTGATCGTTGCATGAATACCTTGTTTAAAACAGCCAAGATGAGGAGTAAAGATAACCTCTTGCCCTAGATGCGTTGCAATTTCAGGCTGATGTCGATGTGTAAATAATCCATAAGCATGTAAACTAACTTCACAAAATAAATTGTTAGTTGAAGGTTTTCGGCCTGCACCACTTACACCACTAACAGCATTGATAACTGGCCATTGCCTTTTGTCTAGTAAATTTTCTTCAATTAAGGGCTTTAAAGGTAATTGTGATACGGTTGGATAACAACCGGGAACCGCAATCAATTGTGCTTGCTTTATGGCTTCGAAATTCCATTCAGCCAATCCATAAACTGCTTTATCTAGCCACTGTTTATGCTGATGTTCAAAACCATAAAATTGAGTATAAAAAGACGATGAGTTGATACGAAAAGCACCTGACAAATCAAATACTGTACACCCTTTTTCCAAAAAATACGGCGCAATATCGTGGCTCACTGAATGTTCCGTAGCTAAAAAGACAATGTCAATATTGTCAATAAGAGATGAGTAATCTGCAGTAGCAATTAATGGTAAATCAACAACACCTTTTAATTGAGGATATAGATCATAATCGGAAATACACTTTCCACCATCTCGGCTATTTTCTGATACCGTTAAAGCCACCAACTCAATATTAGGATGCTTTGTTAGATAATATGCTAGTTTTGCACCGGCATAACCGCTTGCCCCAACAATTATTGCTTTTAACATACTATTCCCTATATATTCCTTAGTTTTTTTAGGTAGTATAGTAGGCGTTCTTAGAAAACAAAGCAAGCTAAAAATGAATTTTTATTCACTTTTTGTGAATTTGTTTTCATTTGCAATGGTTGAAGTGATTTAACAGTGATGACTTATTCGATAAGAAAGGCTCCTCCTGCTAATTGGTTAGCAAGAGGAATAATAAAGATTATTTCAAATAACAAGCTGATTTTAATATGGCAATTAGCAGATCCCAATAGCGATATACACTTGCAATATTAACTTTTTCATCTGGTGAATGTGGTGACACAATTGTGGGTCCAATTGAAATCATATCCATATTAGGGTAAGAATGTTTGAATAATCCGCATTCTAATCCTGCGTGGATCACCATAACCTTAGCGTCTTTTGAGAAAATTTCTTGGTATTTATCTTTAGCTAATTTTAGCAATTTAGAATCCAAATTAGGCTCCCAACCTGAATAACCACCACTAATTTCATAATTAGCGTTCACTAATTGGCTTAATGATATTAGTCTTGAAACAACAGCATCTTTAGCACTATCAACTTGTGAACGTATTAAAAAATGCACGTTCAACTGATTATCGCTAATATTGACAATACCTAGATTTAAAGATGTTTCTACCACGCCGTGAATTTGCGGACTCATACTAATCACACCATTTGGTGCAGTATTTAGCATGTTAATAATTTTGTTTTGTTGTTCAATGGAAATAACCCGTTTAACTTGATCTGTTTTAACTTCTTGTAAGGTTAATTCAATGTCTGGTTCGACCTGCCCCAATTCATTTTGTAATACCGCTTTATATTGCTTAACAAGCTCTTCTAATTTTGGCAAATCTTGTTTATTTAGTGTCAATTCGGCAAAGGCTTCTCTCGGGATTGCATTGCGTAAAGAACCTCCTCTAATATCTGCCAACCTAAATGAGATATCTTGTGCATATTGAGCTAACAATCTTGCCATTAATTTTATTGCATTACCTCGACCAAGGTGAATATCACAACCTGAATGCCCACCTTTCAAACCTTTTAATGAAAGTTGAACGTAGCAATCATGTTTTTCTGGCATTACCGCATAAGTAATTGCAAAATTAATTGAGAAATCTACCCCACCAGCACAACCTGTAAATATTTCACCTTCATCTTCGGAATCGGTATTGATTAGATAATGACTTTTTAACCAGTTGGGCTGAAGACCAAAAGCGCCATGCATACCTGTTTCTTCAGAAGTTGTTACTAATACTTCAAGAGGACCATGTTCAACAGCTGGATCGATTAACACTGCTAACGCAGAAGCAAGACCTATCCCGTTATCGGCGCCTAGTGTTGTTCCTTTTGCTTTAACCCACTCACCATCAACATAAGCTTGAATAGGATCAGTTAGAAAATCATGTTTTGTACCTTCATTTTTTTGAGGAACCATATCCATATGTGCTTGTAAGGCAATAGATGGGCAATTTTCCATACCTTTAGTTGCTACTTTGCTAAGTAAAATATTACCAACTTTATCAAGCTGATAATCGATATGATGAGTATTTGCCAAATCAACAATATACTTAGTGATCATTTGTTCATGATGAGAAGGATGGGGAATTTTGCAAATATCATTAAAAATCTGCCAAACAAATTTTGGATTTAAAGTCGATAGCATATTTTATCCTCAATATTAGGTGGGAAAGAAATTAATAAGTAGTTTTTTTTGTCTAATCACTTTATAATAAAGTGCAATTTTACATCTATTTTTAGTTCATTAATATTAATTTATTAAATTCGTTCATTCGATTAAAATTGCAGGTTACATATGTCAATAGAACAAACTTTAACAGAAGAAGAAATTAAAGCGAAAAAACAGCATAAAGCCGAGATCATCGCTGAAAAGAAAAAATTCAACGTTACTTGGGAAATGCTACAATCTTATGGGCGTCAACTCTCTGAAAGATTATTACCAGCCAACCAATGGAAAGGCATTATCGCCGTTAGTCGTGGCGGCTTAGTTCCTGCGGCTATTTTAGCTCGTGAACTGAGTATTCGCTATGTCGATACTGTCTGTATTTCAAGTTATGATCACGATCATCAACGGGAAAAATTAATTTTAAAACAAGCAAACAGCGATGGAGAAGGCTTTATTGTTGTTGACGATTTAGTTGATACAGGAAGTACTGCGCATACTATTCGTGAAATGTATCCCAAAGCACATTTTGTGACAATTTTTGCTAAACCAGCGGGTAAACCATTAGTTGATGATTATGTAGTAGATATCGCTCAAGACACTTGGATTGAACAGCCATGGGATACTGGAGTAATGTTTGTTAAGCCAATTAGTGATCACGAATAATCGCTCAGCGCAATAAGGTCGCTATGGCTATGACTGAAAATCTTTCTGAAAAGATATTCAAACCCCAATATGACTACCCTGAAACCTCATCGCTAATCAATCGCTTAGATAGTAGCGATGGTAGCAGCATCAGCCCTTTGGATGGTGAAGTAGATTCAAATTGGTATAGAATCATTAACCCTATTTTATGGTATTGGCGTGGCCTACCGAAATTAGAAATTGAAGAAGTTTTATCTCAAATCGCAATTTCGACTAAGCGCCATACTAATGACAAATGGTTAGATTCAGTTATTGGCTATCAACCTGGCAATTGGATTTATGAGTTTTTAAATCATGCAGCCAAATGGCAAGCTAAAGCGGATGCAGTAGATCAATCCAACTTAACTGAAGTAGCTAAAAATAGTTTACATCAAGATTACTTAATTGCGAGCGAATACGCTAGCATTGCAAGTTATCCTCATTTCAAAAATGATGAGCTTGCCATGTATGCGCAAACTTGTGCATATCAAACTTATATGAAAGCTCTTCAATATTCAGCTTATACCACCAAACAGTTAGAATTTAAAGTTGGAAATCGTAGCGTTAAATCAATTTTACATCTACCGCAAAACTGTGATGGTGTATGTCCGGTTGTTTTGGTCTGCAATGCTTTAGGTAATCTACAAATAGATTATTTTCGTTATTTTAGTGAATATCTTGCTCCCCACGGTTTTGCTATGTTAACGGTCGATTTACCAACAGTTGGCTTTAGCCGGAATTTTGTACTAACTCAAAATAGTAGCCAAATCCATCAGGCAATTATTGAACAACTTTCATCGGTACCATGGATAGATAGTAATCGAGTTATTGTGGCTGGATTTCGTTTTGGTTCGCATATTGCAACCCGCCTAGCCTATTTGATGCCAAATAAAATAAAAGGGCTTTTCAACTTCACTCCATTTGTACATCAAATATTTGTTGATAAGAATTTATTACACAATCTACCTAATTGTTACAAAGACATGCTTGCTTGTCGTTTAGGTTTAACATCAGTTTCAAATCAACAATTAGCTGCTGAATTGAATTATTTTTCGCTTAAAAATCAAGGATTATTAACGTGTTCTTGCCCAGTACCCATTATGAACGTAATCTTTGAAGATGATAAATTGAGTAGTTTAGCTGAAGCAAAATTAATTCGCTCTTCAAAACAAAGTAAAATTGTGACTATCCCTAAAACGCCATTACAGAAAGGTTTACAAAACGCACTAATTCAATCAGTTGAATGGATGAAGTCTATTTTATAATAAATAAAATAAGAGTGTTGCTATGAATAATAAAAAACAGCTAACTGTCGTTGTTAAGTTAGGTACCAGTGTTTTAACTGGAGGAACTAAACAGTTAGACCGAGCTAGAATAGTAGAACTTATTCGACAATGTTCTCATTTACATCAAACTGGCCATAAAATTATTATCGTTACCTCGGGTGCGATTGCTGCTGGCCGAGAATATCTGAACTTCCCCAACCTTCCCAATACTGTTGCATCAAAACAATTACTTGCCTCCGTCGGTCAAAGTAAATTAATCCAACTGTGGGAACAACTATTTTCTATATACAAAATTTATATTGGGCAAATGCTATTAACTCGAGCTGATTTAGAGGATCGCGAACGATTTTTGAATGCGCAAGATGTACTCAAAGCCATGCTAGATAATAATATCATCCCTGTTATCAATGAAAATGATGCTGTTGCCACAGCTGAAATTAAAGTCGGTGATAACGATAATTTATCTGCACTTGCTGCTATTTTAGCTGAAGCAGATAAACTAATATTATTGACCGACATTGAAGGATTATATACAGCCGATCCAAGAAAAAATAATAATGCAGAATTGATAAAAGAAGTATCTCAAATTGATGATGAGTTACGTAGCATTGCTGGAGATAGCGTTTCTGGTCTTGGAACGGGAGGAATGAGCACAAAAATCCAAGCAGCTGAAATCGCTGGTAGCGCAGGAATCGAAGTAATCATTGCCGCAGGTAACAAAGCCAATGTAATTATTGATGCGGTTAATAATCAATCTGTTGGTACCCGTTTTTTACCTCAAAAAACACCTTTAGAACATCGTAAACATTGGCTATATGGCGCACCAAATGCAGGAAAAGTTATACTTGATGATGGCGCGGTTAATGCTATCTTACATAATGGGAGTTCCCTTTTACCAAAAGGAATTATAAGTGTAGAGAAAAACTTTTCTCGTGGCGCAGTCATTGATATTTGCGATAAATATGGCAAACGCATTGCGCGCGGTGTCAGTCGTTATAACAGTGATGCGTTAAGACAAATTGCTGGGCATCATTCTCAAGAAATTAGTCAAATTATTGGCTATGAATATGGTCACGTTGCTGTTCATCGCGATGATATGATCATTAAATAGTAAACAAAAGAATTACAAAGTAGAAAATAATTTATATATAGGATATAAAAAATGGAAATAAACAATCAAAATACTAAAAAATTTTATGCTCGACGTAATATTATATTAATGGCTATTCCTTGTGCTATTCTTTTTACAATTATACTAATTTTGATTCCGCAAGATTGGATGAATTATTTACCATTTTTAATTTTGTTAACTATATTGGCAGTTCAATATTTTATGAAATATATAACCATTGGTGAAGATTTTATTACATACAAACCAGCATTGTTAAGAACTAGAGTAATGATACCTTTCAACAAAATAACACTTGTTCAATATCAAAAAACAAAAGTAATTATAGATTATGGTCATAATAGTAGCCTAAAAATATCGATATATCCTTTAGAGGATAATGCAAGAAAAGAGATTTTAGACATATTACATACAGTGTTAAAAGATAAATAATGACAATAATAAGCGATACAAAAATAACTGGTGGTGACAACATGTTACAACAAATAGGTAAAGCTGCAAAGCTTGCCGCATATCAATTAGCACAATGCTCTACCAAAGTAAAAAATCTGGCTTTAATGAGTATTGCGGATTTATTGGAAGAACACGCTCAAACGATTCTTATTGTTAATCAAAAGGACATGACTACAGCAAAGGCGCAAGGATTGAGTGAAGCAATACTTGATCGTTTGTTATTAACACCAGAACGACTATCGTCGATTGCCAATGATGTTCGTAAAGTTATCTCTTTGACTGATCCTATTGGTCAAATTATTGATGGTTCAACATTAGAGAGCGGTTTAAAATTACAACGTCACAGAGTACCATTAGGCGTAATTGGCGTCATTTATGAAGCTCGTCCGAATGTGACAATCGATATCGCCGCCCTCTGTTTAAAAACAGGTAATGCAGCAATACTTCGAGGCGGTAAAGAAACCGTTAATACCAATACTGCTATCATCGCTATTATCCAACAAGCATTACACCAAGTTGGTTTACCTGAAACAGCAATTCAATGTATTGATAATCCGGATCGCAAATATATTACTGAGTTACTTAAATTGGATAAATATGTTGATATGATTATCCCTCGCGGTGGTGCAGCGTTACATAAACTTTGTCGTGAGCATTCAACTATACCAGTAATTACTGGTGGTATTGGTGTTTGTCATATTTTTGTCGATGAAAATGCTGATTTTGATAAAGCATTACCAATCATTTTAAATGCAAAAACTCAACGACCAAGTACTTGTAATACTCTTGAAACGTTACTTGTTCATCGAAAAATTGCTACCAGCTTTTTACCTAAACTTAGCCAAATTATGGGCGATAGCAATGTTATATTACATGCAGATCCTGATGCTTATAAAATCTTAAATTCAGGAGCTACACATGTTTTTCCTGTCGAAGATGAAGCGCTTAGACAAGAATGGCTTTCCAAAGATCTGAATATTGTTATCGTAGATTCACTTGAATTGGCTGTTGAACATATTCGTGAATATGGCAGTGGTCACTCAGAAGCTATTTTAACGCGTGATTTACTTAATGCAGAGAAATTCGTTAACTTAGTAGATGCCGCGGCAGTTTACGTTAATGCTTCCACTCGATTTACTGACGGTGCACAATTTGGTTTAGGTGCCGAAGTTGCTGTCAGTACGCAAAAATTACATGCAAGAGGTCCAATGGGACTAGAAGCATTAACAACGTATAAATGGATTGGATATGGCGAAGATCTAATTCGCCAATAGCGAAATTAGCTAACGGTTCGGAAGCCGGACCGTTAGTTATATAAAATGGACTAATCAAAATTACGCATTAAAAGCGCATAATCTAAATCAATCTCTTCTGCTACTGGAATATAAACAATATGACCATCACCCAGCCCCGCCGGAACAGGTTGCCCTTTTTTATTTTCCATCCGTTCAATAATAAACGTCATATTACCTTTAGGTGTCATCATTTCAACGCTATCACCCACTGAAAATTTGTTTTTTACAATGATTTCAGCTAATCCATTTAAACGTTGACCACTAAATTCGCCAACAAATTGTTGTCTGTCCGATACTGAATGGCTATGCACATAGTTTTGCATGTCTTCATGTTTATGACGTCGCAAGAAACCTTCGGTGTATCCCCGATGAGCTAACGAGTCTAGCTCAGCCAATAAACGCGGATCAAATGGCTTTCCTTCACTGGCAGCATCTATGGCCTGACGATATACCTGAGCAGTTCTAGCACAATAATAAAATGATTTAGTTCGCCCTTCAATTTTTAACGAATGAACGCCGATCTTAGTGAGATCTTCCACTAGCTCAACCGCTCTTAAGTCTTTTGAATTCATGATATAAGTACCATGCTCATCTTCAAAAGCTTGCATATACTCACCAGGACGACCAGATTCTTCTAACATAAAAACTTGATTAGTTGTTGTTCCAATACCCAAAGTTGGTTCAACTTGTTGCACTGGAATCGGCTCGCATTTATGCACAATCTGCCCTACTTCGTCTTCTTTACCTTCAGACACTTTATATTCCCAACGGCAAGCATTGGTACAGGTGCCTTGGTTAGAATCACGTTTATTAATATAACCCGATAATAAGCATCGACCAGAATAAGCCATACAAAGCGCACCATGAATAAACACCTCAAGTTCCATTTCAGGTACTTTTTCACGTATTTCTTTTATTTCATCAAGAGATAATTCACGTGATAAAACGACGCGCGTTAATCCCATTTTGTGCCAAAATTTAACCGTTGCCCAGTTAACAGCATTAGATTGAACGGATAAATGAATTTCCATTTCAGGAAAATGTTCACGAACCAACATAATCAAGCCAGGATCAGACATAATAAAAGCATCTGGCTTCATGTTAACAATCGGTTCTAAATCACGAATAAAGGTTTTTAATTTTGAATTATGCGGTGCGATATTAACGACCACATAAAACTTTTTACCTTGAGCATGGGCTTCGTTGATGCCAATAGCTAGATTTTCATGGTTAAATTCATTATTACGCACACGTAGACTATAACGTGGCTGGCCAGCATAAACCGCATCTGCACCATATGCAAAGGCGTAACGCATATTTTTAAGGGAACCAGCAGGTGAAAGTAATTCTGGTTTTGGATATAACATTGTCATTAAAAAATGCCTCTGATTTCAAGTCAGTATTACCTTAAAAGGTAATAGATTAAGCAAAATAGGATGGGCATTTTACGCTTTAACTATGGGATTAGCAAATTAATTAATAATATCGAGACAATAAATAATCAAATGTGCTATAAGGTGGAATTGAAGCGCTAGCACCTTATCTTCAATCAGTTAATTCTTGAGAAATATATAATCGCCATCTTGAATCTTCCGGCATTAATTGTGCTGCGTCAACACAGCCACGAATAGCGCAGGAAACAATTGAATGATTAAACTTTGGTCAAACTAAAGATCAAGCAATATTTATCATGAAGTCACCAATGTTAACTTCGGTTTTGGGTGGTAATGTTTGGTATTATGTTTTCCGTCAACAACCACAACATGACAAAGTAAGCCAAATCAATTATGTGATTTATTTTAACAAAATGGGCATAGTCACCGATATCAAAACTTCATCTTTAAAAGATTCTTTATCACTAGAAGAGATGAACAAAAAAGGTATTTCAGATCTTATTAATATAAAACATGACGGCGACGAAACGGATAATTCACAATAATCTGAAACATCAGCAAAATAAAGTATTCATAAAAAATCTCGCTATTTTGCGAGATTTTTTATGAATCGATTAGGTAAAATAACTAATAATAATAATGGCTCATAGCCATAGACATCATTGAAACAATTATTATTATGTATATAATAAAAAATAAAATTGAACATATGAATGAAATTAATACATATTTCCAATACCCATGTAAGTTCGAAATAGCTTGAATTAAGTCTTCTTCTCGATTACTGCTAGCTGTTAAAGCAAAAGCACTTCCTGATTTAAAAGCTTTTATTCCTGACATGAGCATTGGAACACCTATAATAGCCGAAATAATGCCTAAACACATAAGTACACCGCCAATAATATTTAAGACACCAAAAATTTGTTGCATAATTGCAATAAATTTCATCTGGCTTTTTAATAATTCTGATGATCTAACTGAAATAATATTTGTTTCATTTGTGAGCATGTATATTTCCTTACACTATAATTGTTGTACTATAAAAAAATGAGATCTAGGATAGCACATTATGTATTGATGTCGAGGTAAATTTGTATAAAAAATCTATATTAAACCGCTTTTCTATTGCCCCCATGCTTGATTGGACGGACAAACATTGTCGTTATTTTCATCGTATACTGACGAAACAAACATTGCTCTATACCGAAATGGTAACAACGGGTGCAATTTTGTTTGGTAAAGGGGACTATCTAGCTTTTAATACACAGGAGCACCCCTTAAGCCTACAACTAGGAGGCAGTGATCCAATCGCTCTGGCCAAATGTGCAAAATTAGCAGAAGAGCGAGGATATGATGAAATTAATCTTAACGTAGGTTGCCCTTCTGATCGTGTGCAAAATGGTATGTTTGGTGCTTGTTTAATGGGTAAAGCTGATTTAGTCGCACGTTGTGTTGAGGCAATGCAAAAAGAAGTGAATGTTCCCATCACGGTAAAAACACGTATTGGTATAGATGATCATGATAGTTACAATTTTTTATGTGAATTTATTGAAACGGTCATGCCATTTACAGAAACATTTATTGTGCATGCTCGCAAAGCATGGCTTTCAGGATTAAGCCCAAAAGAAAATCGTGAAGTACCACCTCTTGATTATGAGCGAGTTTATCAATTAAAACGCGATTATCCACATCTAACAATCGCCATAAATGGTGGAATTAAAACGATTGATGAAATCAAACATCATTTAAATTATGTCGATGGTGTAATGGTTGGACGAGAAGCTTATCAAAATCCAGCATTGTTAACACAAATTGATCAGCAAATCTTTGGCACTGATACTCCAACCATTGATCCGATAGTAGCGATACAAACACTTTATCCTTATATTGAAAAACAACTCAGTCAAGGGGCTCAACTTAACCACATTATGCGACATACTTTAGGTATTTTTAACGGCAGAAAAGGCGCTAAACAATGGCGACGCTATTTAAGTGAAAATGCCCATAAATCAGGTGCCGGGATTGAAGTTGTTGAACAAGCATTGACTTTTATCCAATAATAGACGATTTTATTTAATTTTGTTGGTCATGTGCTTGATTGCGCATGATTGACAAATCAGTATATACTAGCGAACCATTTTACTTAGGGCTTTTCTTCTGTGCGTTTAAACTCAAGTCAACAACAAGCTGTAGAATACGTTTCCGGACCTTGCCTTGTTTTAGCGGGTGCAGGTTCAGGAAAAACTCGGGTCATCATCAATAAAATAGCTTACCTAATTCGAGTTAAAGAGTATTTGCCTCGTCACATCGTTGCCGTGACTTTTACCAATAAAGCCGCGCGAGAAATGAAAGAGCGTATAGCTCAATCCCTAAGTAAGCAAGAGGCAAGAGGGCTTAAAATTTCAACCTTCCATACCTTAGGATTAGATATCGTTCGCCGAGAATATCAACACCTTGGTATAAAATCTAATTTTTCACTATTTGATGATCATGATCAATTTGCACTACTTAAAGAACTTACTCAACAATGGTTTGAAGGTGATAAAGATCTGATTAACCAATTGCGCTCAACCATCTCAAATTGGAAGAATGATATCGTTGATTCAACAGTAGCTATGGCTCAAGCACAAACGAATAAAGAAAAGCTATTCGCTCACTGCTATCAACTTTACGAAAAACAACTTAAAGCTTGTAGCATATTGGATTTTGACGATCTCATTTTATTACCCACGTTGCTACTAAAAACCAATGAAGAAGTCCGAGAAAAATGGCAAAACCGTATTCGTTATCTATTAATAGATGAATATCAAGATACCAATACCAGTCAATATGAATTTATTAAATTATTGGTAGGAAGCCGTGCTAAATTTACGGTTGTTGGTGATGATGATCAGTCTATTTATTCGTGGCGTGGTGCTCGGCCTAAAAATCTAGTTTTATTAAAACAAGATTTCCCTCAATTAGAAGTGATCAAATTAGAGCAAAATTACCGTTCATCGGGTCGAATATTAAAAGTTGCCAATATATTAATCGAAAATAATCCCCATATTTTTGAAAAAAAACTATTTTCAGAGCTGGGCTATGGTGACCCACTTAAAGTGATCTCGGCCGATAATGAAGAGCACGAAGCTGAAAAAGTGGTCAACGACTTAATCGGCCACCGTTTTGCCAATAGCAGTCAATATGGCCAATATGCCATTTTATATCGCGGCAATCATCAATCACGTCTTATTGAAAAAATGTTAATGCAATACCGAATTCCTTATCGAATTTCAGGAGGAAACCTCATTCTTTGCTCGTATTGAGATTAAAGACTTAATGGCATATTTACGCTTATTAACTAATCCAGATGATGATAATGCCTTTATTCGCATCATTAATACGCCAAAACGTGAAATTGGGCCAGCAACGATCCAAAAATTAGGTGAATGGGCAAATCAACGTGGAGTAAGTTTGTACCATGCAAGTCATGATATGGGATTAACTGAATTATTGTCAGGAAAACGCATGGAAACACTACATGCTTTTATTCACTGGTTTGACTCTTTAATCGAAAAAATCACACACTGAACCAATGGATGCTATTCATGAACTGTTACATGGTATTCATTATGAAAGTTGGATCTATGAAACATCAGCCTCACCAGCCGCGGGGCAAATGCGAATGCGAAATGTTGAACAGTTAATTAGCTGGTTAGATGAAATGTTACAGGGTGATGATATCGATGAAGCATTGACGTTAGAACAAGCTGTAGCAAAATTTACACTACGGGATATGTTAGAGCGTAATCAGACAGAAGAAGAACTCGATCAAGTACAATTAATGACGTTGCATGCTTCGAAAGGACTTGAATTCCTTATGTTTATTTAATAGGTATGTCAGAAGGGGGTATTGCCTCATCAAACAAGTATAAATGAAGACAATATTGAAGAAGAAAGACGACTAGCTTATGTCGGTATTACTCGAAGCCCAAAAAGAGTTAACGTTTTCGTTTAGGCCGGCAAAGAAAACAATTTGGTGAAACGGCTTATGTTGAACCAAGTCGTTTTCTACTTGAACTGCCACAAGATGATTTATTTGGCAAGATCAACGTAACGAATTATCCCCCGAGAAAAAAAAGCAACAAGGCCAAAGTCGATTAGCTATGCTGAAAGCGCAAATAGCTAACGCAAAATAAACGATCATCCAATGATAAAATAAATAGGTAAGTGAATGACTAAAAGTTCATAACGATAAATTTAAAGTAAAAAAAGTTGAGGAATGAAGTGACCCCCAATAGTTGGGCTTCCAACTATAGGAGGTTTTTTATGTTAAAATACAGTCGAGAGTTAAAAATTACCGTAGCTAATGAATTCTTATCAGGAATATCGTCGGCAACACTATCAAAAAAATACTCCATCCCTCGTCGCCAAATAAGATATTGGTCTCAGGTGGTGGAGATTCATGGTGATAATGCCTTTCAACCCACGCCACATTTTCGTAACGGGCAAGCGAAATTAGAAGCGCTAAAATTAATGTGGGCAAATGGTTGGTCTATCGGCATACGAGTGCCATGCTAAATTTAGTCTCACATGGATATTATTTGTTTGGCTTGAAGATATCGAGAAAAAGGACTCCTTGGGCTTGAGACTCAATCTAAAGGAAAACACCCAATGAAACCAGCACGAATTACTTTAGCAAAAGATAATAAAGAAAAAACAATTGAAGAATTAAGAGAAGAAGTTGCTTATTTACGAGCGGAGAATGCAGTACTAAAAAAGTTGGAAGAGCTGAGGCAAGCAAAACAGAAAACAAGCAAAGAAAAAACATTAATTGTCTTAGCACTTAAACATGAGCATAGCTTAAAGCATTTACTATCGACATTACAGTTGCCTAAAAGTGTATTTTATTATCATGTAAACAGGCTGAAAGCCCCCCGTGCTTATGAATATGAATTAGCGCGAATTAAAGCAATTTACGACGAACATAAAGGTTGTTATGGTTATCGCCGTATTCATTTAGCTTTAACCAAAGAAGGAAGCAAACTTAATCATAAAACAGTACAACGACTAATGAAAGCGCTTAATCTTAAATCGACAGTTAGGCCGAAAAATATCGAGCCTACCGAGGTGAGATAGGAAAAACAGCGCCCAATCTTCTTGAAAGACAATTTAACGCGTCAAAACCGAATGAAAAGTGGGTAACGGATGTGACCGAATTTAAAGTAAATGAACAAAAAATCTATCTATCACCTATTATTGATTTGTACAATCAGGAAGTGATTGCCTATAGTATAGCGAAGAACGCACGTTTGAGCTTAGTTACTGGACATGCTTAAAAAAGGGATATCACGATTAGAAAAGGGGACAAACGCCTTTACTGCATAGTGACGAAGGTTGGCAATAATAGAAATCCTATTTATCAAAAACAACTTGCTGACAATGCGATAAAGCAAAGCATGTCGAGAAAAGGAAACTGCTTAGACAATGCTGTTATTGAGAACTTTTTTGGTTTATTTAAGTCTGAAATGTATCATGGTCAACATTTTAAAGATGCCGATGAATTGATAGAAAAAATAGAAGACTATATTGAATACTACAATACTAAACGGATTAAAATTAAATTAAAAGGACTGACGCCAGTAGAGTACCGAAATCAGGCCTTACAAGCTGCTTAATTTGTCCAACTTTATGGGGTCACTTCAGGAAAGGGGTTTTTGAGCGTTAAAAAAGGAGGCAATGCCATTCCCATCAATTACAAATATCGAATTTATTGATGATATTTTGTCTATATAACTTAATAAAAGATTAAAAAACATTGACGGATCAAAATAGCTTTATATAATACTCAGCGTCTATTCAATAAAATCAATCCATGTCTCCTTAGCTCAGCTGGATAGAGCAACGGCCTTCTAAGCCGTAGGTCACAGGTTCGAATCCTGTAGGGGACGCCATTTAAATCAACGAGTTTAGTAAAAATTTTCTAAAACTAAACAACCGATAACACAACATCTCGTGATAAAGGAACAGACCTTCTTAATAAAAGGCCTACTCAAACTGTTGTCTTTAGAATTACAAAACACGAAGAAAAAACAGACAACACCAATCCAAAACAGGAATTTAGCATTGTTACAGATTATGGTATTTTCCCCTCAACGGATTATGAGTAGCCTCAAATTAAGCTGTTTTAAAATAAGTCTAAATTCTGAATCTATTAGATATTGAATTATTGCGCTTTTGCTATTTTATCTAGAGCAAATGGTAAAAACTGATCAAGCTGTTTTTCTACTTTGATATAAGCAGATATTGGTTGTTTATACGGATCAGAAAGATCTTCGTGCTTACCTGTAGCAAATTCAGCTAATGTAAATACTTTGTCTTTTGCATCAGGATATTGTTTTAAGATTCCGTCCTTATGCTTTTGCGTCATTGTCAGTAAATAATCTGATCTATCTATATCATCTTTTACTAATTGGGTAGCTCGATGTGAAGTTATATCAATTCCTCTATCTTTTAAAACTTTGGCGGTACCCTCTTCTACCGTTATTTCTTTTGGATCAACATTCACACCTCTTGATTGAACAATAATATTCAAATTATGTTCTTTCACATAATTTTCTGCCAATGCTTCTGCCATAGGACTACGTCCCGTATTACCAGTACAAACAAAAGTGACAACATGATCAATAGCAAAACAAGAAGTACTCAAAAATGCCAGTAAACCTAACAAATATTTTTTAATGCTAAACATAATATTTCTCCATTCCATAATTAGCTAAATAGCAATTATTATAATATCAAAGTTCAAAAATAAATTAAGGGATTTTAATAAACAAAAAACCAGTGATACTGTCGATATCGCTGGCTTTCTTAGAGATTAGAGACTAACTAATGTAAACTAGAGTGTGGGTTTTATTCCCACTCAATAGTTGCTGGCGGTTTTCCGCTTATATCATAAACAACTCGTGATATTCCATTAACTTCGTTGATGATACGATTAGATACGCGCCCTAAGAAATCATACGGTAAATGAGCCCAATGCGCTGTCATAAAGTCGATAGTTTCAACGGCACGCAGTGAAACAACCCAGTCATATTTACGCCCATCGCCCATTACACCAACAGAGCGTACCGGTAGAAATACGGTAAATGCTTGACTTACTTTATGATATAACTCGGCTTTGTAAAGTTCTTCAATAAAGATAGCATCGGCCTTGCGTAATAAGTCACAATACTCTTTTTTAACTTCACCAAGCACGCGAACGCCAAGACCTGGGCCTGGGAATGGGTGGCGGTAAAGCATGTCATAAGGTAAACCAAGTTCTAAGCCCACTTTACGTACTTCATCTTTAAATAATTCTCGTAGGGGTTCAACTAAGCCCATTTTCATATCTTCAGGTAAGCCACCAACATTATGGTGTGATTTGATCACATGCGCTTTACCTGTATCTGCAGCAGCAGATTCAATAACATCAGGATAGATTGTACCTTGAGCTAACCATTTTACATCTTTTAATTTTTCTGCTTCTTCATCAAATACCGCAACAAATTCGCGGCCAATAATTTTACGTTTAGCTTCAGGATCAACTTCGCCTTTTAATGCAGTCATAAAACGATCTTCAGCATTAACCGCGATAATATTCAAACCAAATTTATCGCCAAACATGTCCATTACTTGTTGTGCTTCATTTAAACGTAATAAACCATGATCAACAAAAACACACGTTAACTGATCACCTATTGCTTGGTGTAATAATAACGCAGTAACGGATGAATCAACACCGCCAGATAAGCCTAGTAGTACTTTATCGTTGCCAACTTTCTCTTTTATACGCTCTACCGCATCGGTAATAATTGAAGATGGTGTCCATAATTTTTCACAATGGCAAATATCAATTACAAAACGTTGCAATAGTTCAAAGCCTTTCACTGTATGAGTGACTTCTGGATGGAATTGCACACCATAAAACTGTTTTTCATCATTTGCCATAATCGCATATGGGCAAGTTTCTGTTTGACCGATTAAGGTAAAAGTATCGGGTAATGATGTGACTTTATCACCATGACTCATCCAAACATCAAGTTGATCAATACCCGCATCGCTTATACTATCTAAAATGCCTTCAGTTAATTTAGATTTTGCAACAAGATCAACTTTTGCATAACCAAATTCACGCTGATTAGAAGCGGTAACTTGTCCACCCTGCCCTACTTGAATTGCCATCGTTTGCATACCATAACAAATCCCAAGTACAGGTACGCCAGCATTAAAAACATATTCAGGTGCTCGTGGGCTATTTTGCTCGGTAGTGCTTTCTGGTCCACCGGATAAAATGATACCTTTAGGATTGAATTTTTTAATTTTTTCTTCTGACACATCCCATGGCCAAAGTTCACAATACACACCAATTTCACGAATTCGGCGAGCAATTAATTGGGTAACTTGAGAACCAAAATCAAGGATTAAAATACGCTGCTGGTGGATGTCTTTTTTCATCAATTTTATTCCTAAACTATGAACTAATACAAAATTAGGCTGATATTGTACCATTTACCAATTAAATTGAGAGTATTAATTAAAAACAATTATAAATATTTTATATTATTAATAATTTTGAAATCATCTTATTACAAAGTCCAATATCTAGTCATCAAATTAACCTTGTAATAAGTCAACAAATCAAAAACTTGAATTTTCTTTACTTAATTAATAAGTAAACTTATAATAAGCAAACTTATGACAAGATAACTTATTAAAAGGAGACACTATGAATACCATTTCAATTTCTTTCATATTACCAACCAAAGCTAAACCAACTCAAATTTGGCAATACTATACTGATCTTAATTTAAGAAAATTATGGGAAACTGATCTTGAAGACTTTCGTATATTTGGTGACTTAAAAACAGGGTCTAAAGGTATTTTCAAATTACAAAATATACCGGAAATGGAAGTGACTTTATCAAAGATTATTGATGAGCAAGAATTTACAGAACAATTTGATATGCCTGAAATAGGTTTACTGTTTTTCTCACATCAAATTATTGAAATATCGCATAATCAATATGCATTAAAATCAGAAATTTCTCTAAAACCGGATCCAAAAATGGATACTAAAGCATCCTATGATTTTATAAAACAGATTTCAGATGATATTATAGATAAAACTTACAAATTAAATGGCTTAGTTGAAGGGTAAATTATGACAAAGGACAATAAGTTTTTGACTCAATTCCAAACTGATTCTGAATCTATTGGTTTTATTTTTATGAAAACTTATTCGTCCTGGCATACGAATATCAAAAATTGCTTGAAAAAACAGTCTATCACTCATCCTCAATTTATAGTGCTTGCAACGCTTGCTTATCTATCACAGCAACCAGACGAAATAACACAAGTTATTTTATCAAATAAAACAAATATCGATGTGATGACAATTTCCCAAATATTAGAGAATTTAGAAAAAAAAGATTATATAAAACGCTCTTGCTCAATTAAAGATAGTCGAGCAAAATCCATTCAATTAACACAAAAAGGATTGAATAAAGCAAATGAAACTGTACCTTTGGTTGAACAAATAGATAAAGATTTTTTTTCAACATTACAAGGTGATAAAGAACAATTTATGGAAATGTTATTAACACTATTAAAAACCAACATGAAGGGATAAAATCATTTATAAATTTTTATTATTTATTGTTTTTATCAACTTTGAATGCATCAACTTGACTTAAAATAAGTTTTTGAAGACTTTGTCTCAAATTTCTAGAACAAAATACTTTAAAACTAAATCGTTATAACTCAAGCTGTTAAAGCTCATTACTTGACTAAATTTAATTAAAAAAGGTGATATTACATCACCTTTTATCTATAGTTAGAACGTTTTGCTAAACTTATTTTGTCGCATTTTGTTCTTGAGCTGATTGAATCGCTGTTAAAGCAATAGTGTAAACAATATCATCAACTAATGCACCACGAGATAAGTCATTAACTGGTTTACGCATACCTTGTAACATTGGACCAATCGAAACAAGATCCGCTGAACGCTGTACAGCTTTATAAGTCGTATTACCGGTATTAAGATCAGGGAAGATAAACACAGTCGCTTTACCTGCAACTTGCGAATTTGGTGCTTTTGATTTTGCCACATCTGGCATTACAGCTGCATCATATTGTAAAGGACCATCGATCATAAGATCTGGGCGCTTTTCCTGAGCAATACGAGTTGCTTCTTTCACTTTTTCAACATCTGCGCCTTGACCTGAGCTTCCAGTTGAGTACGAAATCATCGCTACACGTGGTTCAATACCAAAAGCGATTGCAGTATCAGCAGATTGAATTGCAATTTCAGCCAATTCTTGTGCGTTTGGATCTGGGTTAATTGCACAGTCGCCATAAATATAGACTTGATCAGGCATTAACATAAAGAATACTGATGAAACAAGTGAACTACCCGGGGCAGTTTTAATTAATTGTAATGGTGGACGGATAGTATTAGCAGTTGTATGCACAGCACCTGACACTAAACCATCAACCTCATTTGCTTCAAGCATCATTGTACCAAGTACTACATTATCAGCTAATTGCTCACGAGCAATTACTTCTGTCATACCTTTATTTTTACGTAATTCGACAAGGCGAGGAACGTATTTTTCGCGGATGTTTTCAGGATCAACAATTTCAACACCTTGGCCTAAAGTGACACCTTGTGAAGCAGCAACTTTACGCACTTCGTCAGGGTTACCAATTAATACACATTTAGCGATATTACGTTCAGCACAAATTGCCGCTGCTTTAACCGTTCTTGGTTCATCCCCTTCAGGTAATACAACCACTTTCTTAGCATTACGTGCAAGCTCTGTTAATTGATAACGGAAAGCTGGTGGAGATAAACGACGAGCAGAATTAACCACTTCATTTAATGATTTGATCCAATTTGCATCAATATGATCCGCCACATAATTTTGTGTGCTTTCCATTCGCTCTTTATCGTCAACAGGAATTTCTAAATTAAATTGCTGTAAATTAATAGATGTTTGAAAAGTATTAGTTTTCACAGTAAATACTGGTAAACCTGTATCAAAAGCTGGTTGGCATAATTTTGCGATCTTTTCATCAATATCATAACCGCCCGTTAAAAGCACACCACCAATAGCCACACCATTCATGGCAGCTAAACTAATAGCAACTAATACATCAGCACGATCAGCTGAAGTCACTAACAGTGCATTAGGTTGTAAATGGCTAATAATATTAGGCACACTACGTGAGCAGAAAGAAATATGTTTGATTCGACGGTTTTTGATATCGCCTTCATTAATAATTTTTGCATCAAAATGTTTAGCAATATCAATAGAACGGCAAGCACTTAAATCTATATTCCAAGGAATACAACCCAGAACAGGAAGTGGGCTATGCGCACTTAAATCTTTAATGGTGATTTTTTTATCGTCAAATTTAGGGGTATGATAAATTTCGGCAACATCTGGGCGAGCAAGATTTTGTTCTTCAACTGGCGCATTCACTTTATTAACAATCACACCAACGATTTTTTCGTTTTTAATACCACCAAAGTTAGAACGCGCAATTTCAATACGATCTCTAAGCTGTTCTGGTGTATCTTTACCCATATTAACGACAAAAATAATTTCGGCGCCAAGGGTTTTAGCGATATTATTATTAAGCTCGTTAGCAAATGGATAATCCGATGTTGGCACAATACCTTCAACTAAAACAACATCAGCACCTTTCGTGTTTTCAGCATAAAGGGCAACGATTTCTTCCATTAATACATCTTGTTGATTTAAACCTAATAGGTTTTCAACATGGCTCATTTTAAGCGGTTTTAGCGCTGGAATTGATGTGTTGTGGCTAACTAAAGTTGTCGTATTATCTGGCGCATCACCACCCGCTCTTGGCTGTGCAACGGGCTTAAATACATTTAAGTTAATACCTTGACGCTCCATAGCTCGAATAACACCAAGGCTCACACCAGTTAAACCAACATTGGTGCCAGTTGGAATGAGCATAATTGTACGAGACATAATTGTTACCTCTTAATTCTTCATTATATAAAAACAAACCGCCATTTAGGCGGTTTTAAATATTTATTACGCGGTTAGACGCGCAGCATCTTGAGCAATAACAAGTTCTTCATTGGTTGGAATAACCATCGCAATTGCAGAACCCTCTTTAGTAATTGTACCACCTTGGCCAAAACGAGCAGCAAGATTACGCTCTTGATCAAGTTCAAAGCCAAGAATGCTTAATTTTTGTAATGCCATACGACGAACTTCTTCAGAATTTTCCCCAATACCGCCAGTAAAGACGATAGCATCTAAACGACCGTCTAATAACATTGCATAACCACCGATATATTTTACTAAACGATGAACAAAAACATCTAAAGCATTTTTGGCATCTTCATTAGTATCATAATTATCGGTGACATAACGGCAGTCACTGCTTACACCTGTCAAACCTAATAAACCTGATTTTTTGTTTAAAAGATTGTTAATATCGGCAACTGACATTTTTAAATTGTCGTGTAAGAAGAACATAATAGCAGGATCGATATCACCGCTGCGCGTACCCATAACTAAACCTTCGAGTGGCGTTAACCCCATTGAAGTTTCAACACATTCACCATTTTTAACGGCAGTAATTGATGCGCCATTACCTAAATGACAAGTGATCACATTCGTTTGGTCAACAGGTTTATTTAATAATCTTGCAGCTTCACGGCTAACATAATAATGGCTAGTACCGTGCGCACCATAACGACGAACGCCATGTTTAGTATAAAGCTCGTTAGGAAGAGCATATAAATAAGCTTCTTTTGGCATTGTTGTATGGAATGCAGTATCAAACACAGCAACATTTTTATTTTTTAAGTGTGGAAAGGCTTCAAATGCCTCACGAATACCGATTAAATGAGCTGGATTATGTAACGGAGCAAAAGCTGCTGCATCTTCAATACCTTTTAATACTGAATCATCAATCACAACTGATTGTGTATATTTTTCACCGCCGTGAACAATTCGATGACCAATAGACTTAATACTATCTAATAATTCTGGTTTTTGTGGGAAGATACTATTAACGATAAATTTAATTGCTTCACTATGTGCAGCGCCTGCACCTAAAGATGCTTCACCTTTAACACCATCAAGTTTCCACTTAATGCGTGCATCAGGCAGGTTAAAACATTCGGCTAATCCAGAAAGAAACTCATCACCGTTTTCAGGGTTTATAATAGCAAATTTTAATGATGAGCTTCCGCAATTAAGAACAAGAGCGTTATTACTTGATGACATAGTAATTCCTATAGATTGAATAAAAAGATATATACCAATCAAAATTGGTAACTAAGCACATGATTTAAAATCAATGTGACTACGCTAAGGTGACTTCTGATATCTTACTTTTTGAGATAGAATAATGAGAGTCCCCAATTTGAATGGTACTATTTTAAGATAATAACAAGTGAATGTCGAGGAATCGGAAAAATATGAATGTAATAAGCACATTTAAAGCAGGTCAACGATATATAAAGCTTTGCCCGACAGATAAACAATTAGCATATTCATTTCCTGAATTAAAAATCATTAACTACATAAAAACTACAAGCAAATACTTACCACCAATCGTTATTGGTTTGCTAGTTTGGCAATATTACATGCCAGCACAAATTGCGGTAACAGCAATAACCGTACTATTTACTTTAAGCTTACCGCTACAAGGGATATATTGGCTAGGTAAACGAGCGCTTTCACCACTTCCACTTAATTTAATTGACTGCTACAACCAGTTAAAAGCGAAATTAGTTGCGAAAAAAATCGTCGCTGAGAATAGCCCTGAAGTCAACAAATTAACGTTTGAAGAATTTATGAAACTGATCAAACTTGCAAAAGAACATTTAGGTGATTATTTTGGTCAAGATAATGATAACTCACCTTATGGTAAAGGCTAATATCCATGGCAGATTTAATTAATACTCTACAAAATCAAATTGACCGACTTGAACAGCAAATCAGTTTAGCCAACGAACAACAATATCAAGAGCCTTATTTTGACGAACAATTATTTCAAACCAATAACATTGTCACAGATAAAGCATTTTATCTTGAAAAGATCAAACAAACATATCAAGCGTTAATGGCTAATATCAAATCAGAAAAAGTTGAACAAATCACCTTTTTATCAGACACATTAGTCAACCAAATTGCCGCCCTAACACGCGAACTTGCTACCCACAACTTACGTCGCAAAGATCTAAAAATCATTTTTGAAGAAACATTAGCCCAAAAGCACATGCGCCATTTAGATTATTTGCGTCGATTACAAGAGATGAAATATGAACTAGAATTATCACCTGATGTGATCAACCAAAGCAAAATTGCTGCGCTTGATAACCGCATCTACCGCTGTGAACAAGCCATTAACAAGATTGAATTAGAAATGGAAAATGATGGAAATTTAGCTGAATAAACATAGATTAAAATAAGTCGTGAAAATTTATGGAACAAAAATTTAAAAATTATCGTATTGATGCTATTGATAACATTCAAAAAAAAACCTTTAAGCCACTTTCCAGCGATGGAAATATTCGATTTCGATATAATGCTGTATATAAAATTATAATGATTGCTTTTTATATTTTACTAGTCATTAACTGGATTTATTGCTCATTCAAAGTAGGTAGGGAAACAATTCTTTCAGATTTTTTTAATACTAGTTACTGCATTTTTTCGATAGTAATTAGTTTTATTATCGCTCTCTTCTTTTATTTAATGACTAAACCAAATTTAATTGCGGTGAAAGTTCCAATACCACGGTGGGAAAGAATTAAATTCTTGCTAGGGCATTTTTTTCAATTTTTTCTATGCTCGCTTTTTATTACAATTTGCCTACCAATCAATTTAGTTCATCTCTACCCGGGAAATACATATGAGTATTTGACAGATTATGAAATTACAACACCGGGGCCCCAAAAACGGCACTATCATCGCTACGCTAACGGTATAAAAATTCATGATCCATATACATCAAAAAAATTTTTTCTACCATTTACAAAAAATGACGCTGATATTTACCCTAAAAAATTATTGGTAACCATTAAAAGTAATTTTTGGGGATCTTATCTTATTGATTACAAACTATATGATAAAGCGCCTCAATTACCTAAAAATAACGTGATTGATAATTCAGCAAAATACAAACATGATTATAATTATTAATAGTATTGAGTGAATATTGAACAATAAAGAATAATTTCCAGCAATTATCGTTAATACCTATTTTTTTAATACCAATAAAATTTGCCAAAAAACTATTAATTTTTATCTATTAATCATTACTTTTACTGAACTATTAAGAAAAATATCGTTAATATATTTTATTAACAAAGTTTGATCTATTTGGCCAAATTCAATCACTATTTTTTTGACTTTCACTTCATCAACTTTATGCTTATTTATTGCTATAGTAAGTATATTGGCTTTCAACACAATACTGTTAATTGCACTAGATATTTCCATTTCAGTTAGATGTGTTTGAATGCCTATTGACTTATCTACTTCACCATCATTAAATCTAGAAAGAATCAAATAATGATCTGGTGATACAGGATCGTTACCCATTCCAATAATAAGCACTTCATCTTCGGTATAGCAATTAACGGTTGTTGCTAAAAACCTTACTTCACAGCTCAACATATTATCAACACGTTGATCTTCTTGCATGTTATTTTCCTTACAACATTTACACCAGCTATATTTACACTAGCTATCATATTTGCTAATGCCTATAATGGCTTAAATTGCAATCTCCCAAATAACAATCTCCTAAATAACAATGACCTAAATAACCTTAACATGACGATTATCTAACACCTTTTTGGTAATGGTAGTGCTCAAGCATTGGCTCATTATTTTCAATACACCAATCATAACCACCAATATCTATTGGCATCTTAGTTAAAATGCCCGTTAATTTATTAAATTTTATCCAATTGTCCGCATTTTCAAGTGATGAAAAAACAGCAGATACCGTTGATACCCCGTCTTTCTTAAAAACCCAAACCCAACTATATTCTTTCATACATTTCACCTTATTAGCTATTTTGGTCTTTTTCCCTTTAGTAATGATTGAATAGCTATCTTCTTATAAAATAGTATAGTTAAAAAGGAAAAATTTCTCTATGATGAAAATAAAAAGGGTAAATATTGATATTGTAATCAGCTTACCAACAGAACGGTTTATCCACTTTCTGTAATCACTCAGAAAGGTATTATCCTCAACCACATTCTTATCCACGGCAATTGAAGTGCGCATATCAACCTAATAATCCATTTTCCCCAAGCCAACACAGCCAAATTGCATTATCGGTTGCGCAATTTGGTCGCTTACGCAACCAAATGCTTTATTTTACTCGCCCGCTTCGTAAGCTTAAGCTCAAAATTTACTTTTGACGATGCAACCATTCACTAGCGACTTAACCCTATTTGCGCTATCTCCTCACGTCCAAGGATTAAAAAATAAGGACTAAGGTCTAAGGGACGAAGCGCAAACAACAAAACGATTGCTTTTCGGTTCGCCCTTGCTGACTTCACCAATGTTCGATAACACATCGAACTGAGAGCTACCTGCCGTATCACTAGTCCAGCAACCGTAGTAGGTAAAACGAGCACTCGGGTAAGAGCCCATGCTACCCCACTCGGTGAAAAAGCCAGAATTAATGTGGCGCTGGTAATAATTATCTGAAGAAGAAGGAGTAGCACCAATGAAGCCATCACCATACAAATCACTCGCATTAGTTAAATCTCTTACCCTAGGCAGACTATAACCTATGCTATTACACCAAGCTTCTTGATTAGAAGCTGAATCATATTTACTTCCACGGTTGACGAACCACTGCTTTAATACAAATCCATACTTGATAACGGCGTTACCACCACTATCTCGGCCGACTAACTCGAATGTTGCAGGTAAAGACGGGCGAAGTATATTACCTGGAGAACTTGAATTCCACTCCGTTGAAGTAGCGTGAGGACCAATTAAAGTGACACGTACGCTTGTACCTGATAGATCTGGCGTCATTATTGCAGTAATGCCACTATGGGTGACAGAATCCCATGATAACGGTTCACTACCAACAATATCTAAATCAAAGAACAAATAATGTGCCCCAGTAGTAGGAAAGTTTAAATCATAAGATGATGGGTTAGTAGACTGGACGAGAAAACCCTTATCAGGATTCCATATGGATGGCGGCCCCGCATTCTCTCCATTACCATATTTTAAATAAGGACGTACAAAGCTCACCTGCGGTGATACCTTTGGGCTAATATAATAGGTTGCGCTACTAGCGTTAAAGGGACTACTATTAGGAACACCGTAGCGTGTACTTAAAGTGCCACTAGTATTGGCTAATGTTACTTTATAAGGAGCATCATGTGCTGTTAATACCTTATTACGCGCTACTAATTGGTTATTTTTATCCGTAATTGAGACGGTTAGCGCTCCAGTCGCACTAACCTCATTAACGCCTTGACCGTCACCATCATCATCACGCCAATAATTATTAGGCGGGCCGATAAGTGAGTTTAAAGCGATTGAATTGGTATTAACTGGCACAAACATGTCAATGTTAGCAAAACTCTCACCAACATTAGGTAACCTGATAGGATTCGTGGCACTTGAAGTATTTGTTTGAGGAGTAAAAACTCGATCGTCTGATAACTTGATACTTAACAACATATCCATATTTGTGGCCTTTGTCCGCCCACCGTCGAATGTCAAATACGGCGCACTACCCTCTATAATGTTCGTGCTTTTTGCCGATAGTGCCTATGCAGTCAATGAACATAACAACAGCCACGGTAACAATAACCATTTTTGCCTTAACGAAAAGTTTAATGTTGTGGGTTTAATTAAATTGCATATATAAAAGTAATTTTTGAGACTAGCTAAAAGATTGAAGACCAAGAACAGCCAATACTGAGGACTAAAAGAACACTGCATTACGTTTTTCCTATTACATAATATTTTGTTTTATATTAATCACTTATTCTGCGTATAATATCGCTTGTTCGATCCGTTTTTTGATCAAATAAATTATAATTACTAAAATTTTTTTCGCTACTTTTTTGTGTATTTTTAGATTGTTTTTTGTAAATTTTGTTTATAAAAACAGCACAAATTTTAGAAAGGTTAGATCGCTAGTGTTTTGTGTTTTGAGTGCATCGACAAATTCTTGGGATGAAGTATTCTATTATCATTATTTTAAGAGCATTTTACATTTGCCAATAAAACTTGTTCTTCTTGCTATTGATGAAAACGCCCGAAAATCTCCCTCAAAATAAACATTTTCCCCTTAAAAAATAGTCAGAAAACCCATTGATTTTATTGAAGTTTTTATTTTATTTTTTTATAAAAATCAACGTTTTTTATCGACAAAGGCTAACGCCCTGCCTTATTCGGTATCAGAATGTGCTACCAGCAAAGCGAGTTTAGCACGCTAAACAAGGATGTTTGGAGAGGATTACTTGATTGGGAATAATTTTGTCAGAAATAAATCAGGGCTGGTGCGTTAACTCAAGTGGCAACGGTGGTCTAAATTCTCCCAAAAAAAGTTGAACATCTGAGTATAACGAAAATGCCCTTGAAAAGACAAGCATCATGGATGATACGAGTAACTATAAGTAGACCACATTTTGCACCATGTGTGAGTACTGGAGGATTTCGCATAAAATGCCTTGCTAAACGTCATCATCAGTTGCTTATTATATCCTCAAATCTTAAAACATCCGAAACCAAAATCCACCCCAAAAAAGTCTTTTTACCCTTAAAAAATCATTCAGAAAACCAATTGATTTTATTGAAGTTTTTATTTTTATAAAAATCAACAGCTTTTGCCTACAAAGGCTCATGCCGTGCCCTATTCGACATCAAAACATGTCATCGACAGTATAAGAGCTGTTTTGATTACTTTTTACTCAAACCAAATCATTGATGCCATTCTGCCAGTTCTGTTTTCACGGCGGTACGAAAAGAATTTATCTTGCTCAATATAAGTGCAATAATCGCCACCAAAAATTTGCGTTATTCCCATCATTTGTAAGCGCTGTTTAGCAATTAAATAAAGGTCGGCTAGGTACTTTTGTTCGGTAGGATTGATTAATTTGAACGCAAATTGTGCTTTTTTATCGACTTTTTCAAATTGCTGTTTGACTTCAATACCGACTTCAAACTTTTTGGCACTGATAGTAGGGCCTAACCAAGCAATGATATTTGCTGGCGAGCTGGCAAATTTCTTAACCGTTTCTTCTAATATGCCATTACATAATCCTCGCCAACCTGCATGGGTTGCGGCGACTTCGTCACCATTTGTTGTGCAAAATAATACAGGCATACAGTCTGCGGTTAGTACTACACTAACTTGTTTGGGTTGATTAGTATATGACGCATCGGCTTCAAGTGTTTGATTCAAATCGATGTTAGCTGTTGGCGGTTGTAATGGCATTTGTGAGATATCAAGCACTGTGGTGCTGTGGTTTTGTATTAGCCAATGCGGTTCGCTAGGTATTTGTTCCGCTTGCATAATGCGACGGCGGTTTTCCGCAACATCTTCTACGTTATCCCCCGTTCGATCACCCATATTTAAACTTGCAAATGATGCTAAGCTAACACCGCCACTACGTGTTGTAGTAAAGGCACGAATATTTTTTGGCGCCGTCCAATATGGGTAAATCGATTTAATCATATTTATCACCAATCAAGTTCATCTTTATGTTGTTCAGTATCTTGTTGCAATGCTTGAATCAATTTTTGCATATCATCAGGAATAGGCGCATGCCATTCCATCAGTTCACCTGTAATTGGGTGGAATAATCGCAACATGGTAGCATGTAGTGCTTGCCTATCAAAATCACGAAGCGTTTGAATAAATGAGTCGCTAGCACCTTTTGGCGGCCTTGGACGCCCACCATAAAGAGGATCGCCAATTAGTGGGTGCGCAATATGAGCCATATGAACTCGGATTTGATGAGTTCGCCCTGTTTCTAGTCTTAAGCGTAAGCGTGTGTGCAAGCGATATTTTTCCATCACTCGATAATGTGTAACAGCGGGTTTGCCAGTTGGAAAAACAGCCATGTGAGTTCGTTTAGTTGGATGACGTGTGATAGGCTGATCCACTGTGCCACCTGCGGTTATAATACCCATAGCAACAGCTTCGTATTCGCGCGTGATTTCGCGTAGTTGGAGCGCTTCAACTAAGTGCGTTTGAGCAGTAATAGTTTTAGCAACAACCATTAAGCCCGTGGTATCTTTATCAAGCCGATGCACTATCCCTGCGCGTGGCACTCGGGATATTTCTGGATAATGGTAGAGCAAGGCATTGAGCACTGTACCATTAGGGTTACCTGCGCCAGGATGTACCACTAAATCTCGAGGTTTGTTGATCACTAAAATATCGTCATCTTCATAAACTACATCGAGTTTTATATTTTCAGGTTGGTGATGGGTTTCTTCTTCAATTTCGGCATTGATTATTATTTTTTCACCACCCAGTACTCTCTCTTTGGGTTTATTGACGATCACATTGTTGACAGTGACTTTATTATTGACAATCCAATCTTTTATTCTAGATCGTGAGTAATCAGGGAAAAGTGCTGATAATGCTTGATCTAAGCGCATCCCTAGCTGGTTTTGTTCTATTTCAGTTGATAATTTTAACTCGTGCATGTGTAATTTATCTATTTTAAGCTGTTTTGTTTTAGAGTATTATATACCAATCATAGCTTTTAATGTTTAATTATATTTGGATTAAAACTGAATGAAATTGCGTTTACACTCTTTGTTAGCTATCGCTTTAAGTGGCATGTTAATTGGATGTACATCATCTAAACCTGATGTTGAAAATGTGCCTGAAATTGAACTTCATAATAAAGCGAAATCAGATCTTGAAAATGGTAATATTAAATCCAGTATTGCTATATTAGAGGCTATGGACAAAAATTATCCATTTGGTCCTTATTCTCAACAAGTACAACTTGATTTAATTTATGCTTACTACAAGTCTGCCGATTTTCCGTTAGCGATTGCCTCAATCGACCGATTTTTAAAATTAAATCCAACGCACCCTAATGTAGATTGGATTATTTATATGCGTGGCATTTCAAATATGGCACAAGACGATAATATGATTCAAGGCTGGTTTAATGTTGATCGCTCAGACCGCGATGCAGATTATGCAGCTGCTGCATTTAAAGACTTTAATTACTTAGTATCTAGTTTTCCAAACAGCCCCTATACTGCCGATGCACATAAACGCCTTGTATTTTTGAAAAACAGATTAGCCCGCTATCAGTTGAAAATAGCGCAGTTCTATACTAAACGCGGTGCTTATGTAGCGGTAATTAATCGTGTGACAGATATGTTAACGATGTTCCCTGATACCGATTCGACTAAAAAAGCATTGCTATTAATGCGTAATGCTTATAATGAACTAGGCTTAGTAAACGAAACCCAAAAAGTTGATACACTGATCCAAGCAAATCTTCACAACATGCCGAAAGAAGAGCAACGTTCATTCTTATCATATTTTACTAGCATTTTTAATGGCGGTTAGATTTCCTCAATTTAGGATCCTGTCTTTGGATAATCTTGTATGGCTTTAATCGCTATTTAATTAAACTTAAATAGCGATTAATTCGTTTTATAGCCATTCTTTATGTCCAAACAATGATAGTTTAGATATTTATTTGTAGGAATTAACAGTTTTTTCAAACTTCATTTTTTAAAAAATATCACCACCATTTTACTAAATCACAATAAGTACTGCTAAATCTCAACTAATCACGAAACAGTATAGAATCCTGAATATTTTTAACAAAAAAATCACCTAAAAAGTGGATAGTATCATAGTTACTACACACCTAGAAAATTACTTTACCAGTTTCATTGCGTTATCTTCAATGGAAGTCATATTATTTAATGCCCCATGGGGTATTTACAAACTTTTCAGTAGTTCAAAGTGGAATACGCTTTATTCTAAAGTTAACTTTTCACTCACAATATACCGAATAAACACGTTTATTACCCTAAGTATAGCCAAGCTTTCAAATATGATGAAAACATTACAGAAAACGTTAGCGTAAATGTTTTCATCATATCGCTCAATGTTGAAGTAATCATTGAATCATCCAATAACTTAGGTTGATATTACAATAACAGCATTTCTCAAACTCATGTAAATAACGCAAGCAATGCCTAAAAATTATTGTACTATCACTCATCCCTTTTTCTTTCAATTATTACCCTACTTCGCTTTTGATCCAATGATTTTTGAATAATATTATTGTGGCGAGAAATATCATACTGCTTTGCACCAATAATCGATGAACATTTATTATGAGGATATAATACTAAAATATAATATAAAATTAGGTTTTCTTTCAATTCTTCTTTGTTATTTTTTAATTTGGATTTATCATCTTTTAATTTGGATTCGCTATCTTTTAACTTGGAATAAACTATATCCATTGTATTATTCGGCGAATATTGGGGATCACTTGCTTCCTCTGATATAAATTTGAGTCTATATTTTGCGCTTAAAAATAAGTAGCTAGAAACATTGTTATGACAGCGTGCATAAATTTCGCAAAATGAATAATGGTTAGATTCACAATATTTAATTACTTTATCATTAATCTCAATTTTAGCCTTCTTCTCTACAGCAAAAGAATAATCATCATTACCACATCCAGTAAGTAATATTATGGTTGTTGTAAAAATAATACTTTTATAGCTTAATAATTTCACTTCTGACCTCCATTTTAATTAACATTTGCTTATATTTTAATGCATAAAAGATATTTATTTTTATATATTTTATCTCGTTACTTATTTAGACAAAAAAGTTTCACTATTCTGTTTTTTCAGCATTATAACCCGAATAAAACAGGCCTTCAGTTGTAAAAGTTGAGAACTTTATATTACCTTAATTAACTAGCTTGCTATTTTTTATTCATTTTCTTTCTTTTTCTATCTATGGATTTTTCAATTTTGGGATAATAGTGCGAAATATCGTACTGTTTTGCACCAATAATGGATGAGCATTGATTATGGGGATATAACAGATAACTAACATCTAAACTTAGGTCTTCTCTATTTATTTTTTCGTTGTCTTTTAATTCAGAATAAAGATTATCCATAACATTTTTATATCTTGATAAAGAATTTGTAAACGGTGAATTCATTAGACCATAGACTTCTCCCGGATAAACATTTAATTGGTCAAAAACATCAAGATAACATTGCGCATAAACCTCACAAAATGAATAATGGTTCAATTCACAATATTCAACCACGTTATCATAAATACCCTTCCTTGAAATTTTATCTAAATCACTATAAGTAAGACACCCCGTTAGTGATAACGTAGTTGTTAACAGAATAGATTTATAATTGAATAACTTCATCTTTAACCTCCTCCAATTCAAACATCTCTTTTGCGTTAAATTATATTACCTAGTATATCGCTGTTAATTATCATATTTACGTCAGCATTTTGGCATTCTTGCCATGGTCTACCAATCCGTGCAATAAGATTATCAAGACACCACCTGCTTGCTGTTTTATAATCAACATACACATTAAGCCAGCATTTTACATTTTTCGGTTTTGCCTGCTTACCATTTTTTGACCATGATACTGGGTCTAAGGTGGCTAATAATTCTATTATTATCTTGCTAACCAGCTATTTTTTATTCATTTTCTTTCTTTTTCTTTCTATGGATTCTTCAATTTTGGGATAATAGTGCGAAATATCGTACTGTTTTGCACCAATAATGGATGCACATTGATTATGGGGATATAACAGATAACTAACATCTAAACTTATAACTTCTCTATTTATTTTTTCTCCCTCTTTCAATCTAGAATAAAGATTATCCATAACATTTTTAGCACCTACTTTTTTATATCGTGATAAAGAATTTGTAAGCGCCGAATCCATTAGACCATAGACTTCTCCTGGATAAACATTTAATTGGTCAAAAACATCAAGATAACATTGCGCATAAATCTCACAAAATGAATAATGGTTCAATTCACAATATGCAACAATGCCATCGTGAGTCAAATCTCTTGCTATTGTATCTGTATCACTACAAAAACAACATCCCGTTAGTGATAACATAGCTACTAAAATAATACATTTATAATTGAATAACTTCATCTTTAAACATCGTCAATTCAAACATCGCGTTTGCATCAGCATGCCCACAATCAATGTAATCATTAATTATCATATTCACGTCAGCGTTTTGGCATTTTTGCCATGGTCCACCAATCCGTGCAATAAGATTATCAAGACGCCACCAGCTTGCTGTTTTATAATCAACATACACATTAAGCCAGCGTTTTACATTTTTCGGTTTTGCCTGCTTACCATTTTTTGACCATGATACTGGGTCTAAGGTGACCAATAATTCTATTGTAATGTCGGGGTTTTCTTCGGCCAAACAAATCACTCTATGCCCTCCCCAACTATGTCCAACCAATACTATTTTTTGTTTTGCATCAAACCACTTTTTTATCAATGCAACAACCTTACCCCCACCATGCTCTGAATAACAAACATCGTGCAATCGATTTTCACCTCGACCATACTGAGCCTCATACTTACCAAATACGTGGTTTAATAACGGTTTACACCAAGAATCGGCTGCCCCTCCAATAAAAACCACCAGCGTTTTTTTACATTCTGTTGTATGTGCTCCTATTTGTTCCTCAACACTCGGTAAGATAATATCTATATCTTCATTTTTATTTTTATCTCCATTTCCTTTTCTATTTTTCGAAGGATCATATCCTGGATAAATTATCCCATCAGCTGCACACATTGTTTTTCCTCAAATGATTGTTTACCATTATAATTTCTTTTCTTACCCGTTTTTTGGCATATGTGACAATGCGTTCAACACTCTCTTTTTCGGATGATAGTCCATTTTTACTCATTAATGTACTGACCCAAGGGTAAAGCGGATCTTCAAATATCTTATGCCCTAAAAAGAATTGCATTGCCAATAGTGCGGCATGACTTGAATAATCGAAAAATAACTGAGATTGGTAATAAGGGATTTGTTGCTGATAAAACCTTTCAAGAGTATTGAATGACAACTGTTGATTCCGCTCAGGGTATAGATCCTGTACAAATTGAATCACCTGTTCTTCATTTTCAATTTCAAATAAGGTATGTGTCGGTTTTTGCAATAATTGTTGTAATCGGGTAAGGTAAGTCGATAAGTTTTCACCCATAGTTATTTTAAAAGGTATTGATAAATCGTCATTTAGTTCGATCAAGCTGATAGTGTTGGTTGCAACAGTAAGCAAACGCGGTTTTACCCATCGGCTTAACATGGGATCAGTATCGAAATGGGTGCCAAGTACCATCGCTAAATCTAAAAATTGTTTTGCCTGATCTTTTCGTGGGATTTGGTATTGCGCGATTTTATCCATCATTAAATTAAGAAATTGTTCTGAGTATTTTGCTCCTAACGTTCGCATTTTTTTTGGGAACTTTTGTTTTAGATACGTTTTTAACTCTTGGCGTAACTCTTTTTGTTTCTCGTCAGCTAATAACGATAATTGCTCTGGCGTTAGGGTTTGTATAGTGTCGTGATAAACGATGATAGGCTCAGGAAAATGAATAACTTGGTTGTTTGTCCAAAGTGTCGAAAATCCAGGTAATAGCGCTTGTTTTTGTGTGTTTGTTGAAGCAGCTAGAATTTGTGCTAAAAAATGGCCATCCCAATAACGAAAAAAAACCTCTTTGTTATCAGGTAGTTTTACTTTTGTTAATAATTTTAGTTGAGGGACTAACTCTTGTTGCGAGAAAGGAGAGAAAGCTAACCATCCCCAATTACTTGTTGTTGTGTCATTAATCCATGTCAAAAAGGGACTGTCAGGCGATAATTCCACTATATATGGCATCATATCGTACCATTGCTGGTAAGGGGTATTTAACCAGATACCTTCGGGTGAGCAAGTTCCATCTAATCGACCATAATAAGTCAATGCATCGGTAGTTGCTGAGCCTGATAGGATGGCATATAAGTGATTATGCGTCGTTGAATGAACAGCTATCCAGTCACTAAGATGATTGCAATCATTACTCATCATATTTAGGCGATTAAATCGCACATCCTCCTTCTTGTTTACATTTTTCACACTCCTCACAAAACGGAGTATTGCTCAGAAGTACTAATCGTTGATTACGATTGAGAGGTAAAATTTGTGTTCTTTCTGTAAATAAACCACTAGGCAATTTTCCTCGCCAACCCGTACCTTTGCCTGCTGAGCCAGAACCGATATTAAACACCGAACTAGTGTGAATACCTGTGCTATCAATTTTAATAAAGTTGTTTGCTGCTTGTAAGGTTATTTCTGCTCCAGCATCAATAACGATTTTCATACCAGATTCAAGATGTATTTCATTTTTTCCTTGAGCAAATATCCCTTGACTAGCATTAATATGTAAGTCTGAATCTGTCGAGAGTGATATATCATTTTTTGCATGCACTCTGCATTCATTATCAATTTTTAAATGACTATCATTTTTTATATGGTGTTTACTATCATGCTCAATATTGACGGTGTGATCATTCAATACATGTATATCCATATCTTTTTGTGCATGTAGATGCAAAAGTTCATTACCCGTCGCATCGTCAAAACGCAATTCATTATGCCCCTGACCTTTGTGAGTTTGGGTTCGAAATACCGTTTGTGTTTTCTTCTCTGGTAATTGCACCGGCAATGCCATGATGTCGTTGTAAGTACAGCCAGTAATAATCGGCCGGTCAATGTCACCATTGATATAACTGACTATCACTTCTTGACCAATACGTGGTATAGCATAAAATCCATAACCTCGACCACTCCAACCTTGCATAACCCGTACCCAACACGATGCCTTTTCGTCCGCCTCGTCATATAAGTTCCAGTGAAAGTGTACTTTGACCTGTCCTAGCTTGTTGGTAAAGATTTCTTCACCTGCGGGCCCTACTACTTCGGCTACTTCTGGACCATCAGCAATAGGTTTAGGAATAAACGTTGGGCGCCAATTTTTGTAATAGCCAATAAAACGAAAGTGATTGGTTAAGCTCGCCGCTGTATCACTAAAGTCTTCCTGTCCTGACTGGGGTAAAACGCCATGATGAACCGCAGCGACCACCTGCCATTTTTCATTAAGAGCGGCAGAAGGATGGCCACAAAGCTGAAAATAATAACCTGGGCGTAAAGCAAAACAGTTACTTTCACCTTCACCATATTCACTCTCTCTTTGTAAAACCTCCAGTCGATAACGAGTCATCTGTTCAGCCGAATCGTAATCAGGAAAACGGGCAAAGCTGTCATAAATGGTGTAGAGAAAAGTATTCGTTCCTTGTAAGGTGTCTCCCCTAACTTCGTGTTGATAAGAAAAACGAGGATGTAAATATGTCCGATCTTTGCCTATCGCCTTTTGGGGCGTCATTCGGGCAGACAAATTCATCTGATAAGCAAAGTCGCCCTCTGTGCTACTTTGCGGATGGTCATTATATTCTAGCGTATCACCGCCTAACACAGAAAGAAAACTATCCGTATATAAGCACTGCGCTTCGCCTTTGTTGACTTCAAACCAAAAAGTTATTCCTTCTTCTGCCGCTAAGCGACAAAAAAATGCATAATCGGTTTCTCGTTTCTGAGTGATAAATTCACGCTGAGTATGTTTATCCCGACAATCACAACAAAAGCGAATTTGATGCTCTTGCAGTAAAATATCAAGGACTTCAGGAATGCTTTTAAAATGGAAGATACGACTTTGTTGGCGTTGGGTGAGTAACCATAGCGAGGGGCGAACAATTAGGGTATAGTAGGTTTGCCGAAAACCACTTTTACCTCGCTTAGCTTCGGTAATAATCCCTATCACCTCTCGCTGAAATACACCATTTTGACTCACCGTTAAATGCGCATTACACAAAATCAGCGATTTAATATCAATATCAGCATCGGCACTAATTACCGTCAAGGTTAAGGTGAATAACTCTGACAGGTGCTCATCTAAAGTAAACTCTGTGACCGCAAAAGTATCAGGAGCACAACCATCAACCTGGCAATCAAAATACAATCCTTTTAATCTCATTATATTAGTTCTTTTTTATGTGATAGCTAAACTAAAAAAATCATTACCCTTTATTCATTGTTTGAGAAAGTTGCTGCTTGATATAGATAAAAATTAGCCAACTTATTAATTAACTAGTGTGACTAACAACCCGCATCACGATTAACCTATTCTATAAAGAAGATTGTTTATATTCAGCCGAATATTTTCTAATCATTAGTACTTTCTATCATTACAGTTAACTGATTAATTAAGATAATCTAATTAGGTTATCTAAATTAAATTATTTCTGTAAACAATGCAATATTTTTTGTAGATCAAAGCTTATCTGAGCTGATGAATATTTAAATTTACTACTGAAAGAAATCAATATTGTGCCTCATATATCATTTGTAAAACGAATCAATAACCAATACAATTAGCAACATATTTTTATTAGCAATAATAGATAGGACATTAACTCGTCATGCAAGAACAATATCGCCCTGATGAAATCGAAGCCACTGTACAAAAACACTGGCAAGAAAATAAAACCTTTGACGTTACTGAAGATCCATCAAAAGAGAAGTACTACTGCTTATCAATGCTCCCTTACCCTTCTGGGCGCTTGCATCTTGGCCATGTTCGTAACTATACCATTGGTGATACCATTTCACGTTATCAGCGCTTAAACGGAAAAAATGTACTACAACCTATCGGTTGGGATGCGTTTGGTTTGCCTGCTGAAGGTGCTGCTGTTAAAAATAATACTGCACCTGCAAAATGGACTTATGAAAATATTGCTTATATGAAAAAGCAATTACAGCTTTTAGGTTTTGGTTATGATTGGGATCGTGAAGTGACCACTTGTCGTCCCGAATACTATAAATGGGAACAATGGTTCTTCACTAAACTATTTGAAAAAGGCTTAGTTTATAAAAAAACCTCAGCAGTTAACTGGTGCCCTAACGATCAAACGGTTCTTGCTAATGAGCAAGTGGTTGAAGGTTGCTGCTGGCGTTGTAACACCCCTGTTGAGCGTAAAGAGATCCCGCAATGGTTTATTAAAATTACTGCTTATGCCGAAGAATTGCTTAATGATCTAGACACATTAGAAAGCTGGCCAGAGCAAGTTAAAACCATGCAACGTAACTGGATTGGCCGTTCTGAAGGGGTCGAATTTGATTTTGCTGTTGAAAATTACGCTGATAAGTTACGCGTCTACACAACACGCCCTGATACATTAATGGGCGTTAGCTTTGTCTCCGTTGCCGCAGAGCATCCGCTTGCCCAATTAGCAGCCCAAAACGATCCTAAAATTGCCGAGTTTGTCGCTGAATGTAAAAACACTAAAACAGCCGAAGCCGATATGGCAACCATGGAAAAGAAAGGTATTGCTACTGGTTTTTATGCTATTCACCCTTTAACAGGTAAAAAAGTCCCTGTTTGGATTGCCAATTTTGTGTTAATTGAATATGGCACAGGCGCAGTAATGGCGGTTCCTGCCCATGACGAGCGTGATTATGAGTTTGCTTCTAAATATAACTTGCCAATTAACTCCGTTATTTTAAACCAAGACGGCAATGCACCTAATGTATCTGAGCAAGCCTATACTGAGCATGGGATCCTATTTAATTCTGGTGAGTTTGATGGTCTTAATTTTGAACAAGCATTCAATGCCATTGCTGATAAACTGATAGAATTGGGTATTGGTCAACGTAAAGTTAACTACCGTTTACGCGACTGGGGTGTTTCACGCCAACGCTATTGGGGGGCGCCAATTCCTATGGTGACACTTGAAGATGGTACAACTATCCCAACTCCTGAAGATCAACTTCCAGTAATTTTACCTGAAAATGTTGAGATGAATGGTATTACCAGCCCTATTAAAGCTGATCCTAATTGGGCAAAAACAACGGTTAATGGTCAACCAGCCCTACGAGAAACTGATACTTTTGATACCTTTATGGAATCATCTTGGTATTATGCTCGTTATACTTGCCCACACTATGACAAAGGCATGTTAGATGAAAACGCGGCAAACTATTGGTTACCTGTTGATCAGTATGTCGGTGGTATTGAACATGCTATTATGCATTTACTTTATTTTAGATTCTTCCATAAATTAATGCGTGATTTTGGTTTGGTATCATCAGACGAACCAGCAAAACGCTTGCTATGCCAAGGCATGGTATTAGCAGATGCATTTTACTACACAAGTCCAACGAATGAACGTATTTGGGTGTCACCAACTGAAGTCACGATTGAACGTGATGAGAAAGGACGCATTGCTAAAGCCATTGACAGTAAAGGTAATGAGCTTGTTCATGCTGGCATGACGAAGATGTCAAAATCGAAAAATAATGGTATCGATCCACAAGAAATGGTTGAAAAATACGGTGCGGATACCGTTCGGTTGTTTATGATGTTTGCTTCGCCTGCTGATATGACACTGGAATGGCAAGAGTCTGGCGTTGAAGGGGCTAACCGATTTATTAAACGTGTCTGGCGTTTAGTTTACGAACATGCCCAAAAGGGACAAACAGCTAAACTTGATATTGCAAGTTTAAATAGCGAACAAAAAACATTACGTCGTGAATTACATAAAACCATTGCGAAAGTGAGTGATGATATTGGCCGTAGACAAACCTTTAATACGGCTATTGCTGCTGTGATGGAGTTTATGAATCGCTTACAAAAAGCGCCACAAGAAACCGAGCAAGATCGAGCTCTAATGGATGAGGCATTAAATGCAATTGTTCGATTACTTTACCCTATGATGCCACACGCCTGTTTTGTTATGTGGCAAGCTTTGGGTCATAGCGAATCGATCGATAACACTACATGGCCTATCGCTGATGAATCGGCAATGGTTGAAGATGAAAAGCTTATTGTTGTGCAAATTAATGGTAAAGTTCGCGGTAAATTTACTGTGCCAGCTAATGCCGATCAAGATTTTGTTATGGCACAAGCAAAACAAGAGCCTAACATCCAAAAATATTTGATCGATGTTGCTATCCGTAAGGTGATTTACGTACCGGGTAAATTGTTAAACCTTGTTGTTGGTTAATATTGTTTGATAACTCAATTTAGGCGGTTATAAGTATGAGAAAATATTTAGCATTCATTATGTTATTAACAATATCCTTAACAGGATGTGGATTTCATCTGCAGCATGAGCCAGAAGTACCTGAACGTTTCAAAACGATGTCTTATGTAAGTTATGATCCTTATGGCCGCCTGTCTCGCGATATTAAAGAGTTATTGCACGATAACCAAGTGACTCTAGCCAATAATAATGCTTCAGAGCCACTGCCATCGCTAAGAATGATAAGCGAAAATCTAAGTCGCAATACCATTTCGATTTATCAGGATGGTAAAGCTGCCGAATATCAATTAGTCTTAGCTGTTGAAGCACAAGTTGTTATTGCTGGTCAACAGACATACCCAATTAGTGTTCGTGTATTTAGAACGTTCTTTGATAATCCATCTGAAGCACTAGCGAAAACGGTCGAGCAAGATTTAATTGAAAACGAGATGTTTAAAGAGGCTGCTAAACAAATTATTCGTAAATTAAAATCAATTGATGCGGTAAATTAACGTTATCATGATTAAAATTAGTGCCGATCAAATTAGCCATAAATTAGGATCACCTTATTATTTGATTTTAGGTAGTGATCCTTATTTACAGCATTATACGCAAACTGAGTTACGAAACGCTTTTAAACTTGCTGGCTTTGATGAACAGCTTACGTTTGTTATTGATAATCAAACTGATTGGATAGCCATTTTTGATTGCTGTCAAGCAATGAATTTATTTTCAAGCAACACTTTGCTTCTGCTTGATTTTGGTGAGAATTCATTAAATGCAGGCATTACCGCTAAACTTAATACGCTCAGCGAGATTTTAACGCCTGATATTGCACTGATAATCACGCTCAATAAAATGACTAAAACCCAAGAAAATGCAATTTGGTATAAAGCTTTATCGGATAAATTAGTCGTTGTCAATTGCGCCACTCCTGATACCTTACAATTACCACAATGGGTTAAAAATCATTTACAGCAACAACAAATTGCTATTGAGCCTAAAGCAATAGATCTACTTTGCTATTATTATGAGGGCAATTTGCTCGCATTAACGCAAATTATTGCACAACTAAAATTGTTGTATCCCGATCACATCATTTCTTATGACGAAGTCGAAAGTAATATTAATGATTCAGCAATATTTACGCCCTATCATTGGACTGATGCATTAATGGCCAATAAAACAAAAAGGGCTATGCATATTTTACAGCAGTTAAAGATGAATGAATTTGAGCCATTAATCTTGTTGCGAATTATTCAACGTGAGCTAATACTGATCATTAATTTAAAAAAAGGGTTACAGCAAAAATCTTTAAAACAGGTTTTTGATGAATATAAAATTTGGCAAAATAAAAGAACGATTTATACCAATTATCTAAATCGTTGTGATATTAAAAGCGTGTTTAATTTACTAGCCAAACTGACTGAAATTGAAATCAGTCTAAAACATGATAATCAAGTTCAAATATGGGATGAAATATTTAATTTATCGATGCAATTTATGGGATTAGATAAATGTTGAACGCATTATTAGGAGGGACTTTTGATCCAATCCATTATGGACATCTTCGCCCTGCTATTTCATTAGCAAATGAAGTGGGATTAAAGCAAATTAGTTTATTGCCTAATCATATTCCACCTCATAAACCTCAACCCGAGGCCAATACTGAACAGCGTTTAGCAATGTTAAAATTAGCTATCGAAGATTTGCCTTTATTTGCGTTAGATGTAAGAGAGATCGTTCCTAAAGCATCAAAACGCCCGTCTTACACTATTGAAACACTTCAAGCGTGGCGAGAAGAAAATGGAAATAGTAATGGACTGGCGTTTATTATGGGGCAAGATTCATTATTGAGCTTGCCAACTTGGAACAAATGGAAAACACTGCTCGATTACTGCCATTTGTTAATTTGCCGTAGGCCCGGTTATGCACAAAATACCAATAACATTGAGCTACAACAATGGATTGATGAACATAGCACAACCAAAGTTCAACAATTACATGACTCTCCTCATGGTTATATCTTTTTTGCGCATACACCACTTGAAGATATTTCAGCAACGGAAATTAGGCGAAATATTAACAACCAAGCACGTTGTGAAAAGTTATTGCCACCTCAAGTATGGCACTATATTCATCAACAAAGACTTTATAACGTAAAGAAATAGTAGAAAGGGCTTTACATCTGACAGTTTTTTCGGCATTATTTCGCCGCTGTATTTATATATTCTAAACTCAGTTTTTTTGTGTTTATACTTTGCTTGTTAAGCTTCTCATCAAATATCAATAAGGTAAGATGAAAGTGTAACATTATTGTTTTGTCATTAAGTACTTTACATGGCAAATCAATTAAGTATATTTAATTTGTATTTATTATTAAGAGGCCCCAATGGCAAAAGAAGATAACATTGAAATGCAAGGTACCATACTTGATACACTTCCAAACACGATGTTTCGTGTTGAACTTGAAAATGGTCATGTCGTTACTGCACATATTTCTGGTAAGATGCGAAAAAATTATATTCGTATTCTCACTGGCGATAAAGTTACTGTTGAAATGACGCCTTACGATCTATCTAAAGCACGTATCATCTTCCGTAGTCGCTAATATCGTTATCTAAATAACCTATTTAAAAATATAACGGTTTATTTATCTCTTTTTTAATAAAAAATCCGTCGACCTTTGTCGACGGATGAGTGATAAATTTAAACGAGCGATTTAATCTTCTTTAGAAAAGTTCATCTGATCGTATTTAACCCATTTTGTCTTTTTGACTATTTTGTAACTAAAATAAATCACTAAAAATAGCGGTAAACCAATATAGGTTGCAATCACGCCATTCCAGTCAATGGTGTCTTGTAAGAATGCTTCGTAATTCTGACCTAAAGTAATAATCAAACATAGTACAAAAGCAAAAATAGGCCCCAATGGGAATAAGTTTGAGCGATATGGTAATTTATTAAGATCATGACCTTGAGCCATATAACCTTTTCTAAAACGATAATGGCTAATGGCGATACCAAGCCAAGCAATAAAGCCCGTCATACCCGACATGTTCAGCAACCACAGATAAACTTCTTGATCTTTGTACATAGAGGTTAAGAAACAAAGCATAGCGACAAATGTCGTGACTAGTAGCGCCACTCTAGGCACCCCTGATGACGATAATTTTCCAAAAATTTTCGGAGCCTTACCTTCTTTAGCTAAGGCATAAAGCATTCGAGTTGACGCATACAATCCTGAATTACCAGCAGAAAGAACTGATGTCAAAATAACAGCATTCATTAATGCCGCAGCTGACAGTAACCCTGCATTTTGGAATACTAAAGTAAATGGGCTTACACTAATGTCGGTTTCATTATTGCGCAACAAATTAGGATCAGTATATGGAATAATTAAACTAATGACTAAGATTGCAAAGATATAAAATAACAAGATTCGCCAAAATACTTGTTTCATTGCTTTAGGAATGTTTTTTTCTGGAGAGCTTGATTCACCCGCAGCAATACCTATTAGCTCTGTGCCTTGGAACGAAAACCCAACCACCATAGCTACGCCAATCATTGATGAAAATCCACCAACAAACGGAGCGTCACCTACTTGCCAATTGTGCCAACCTGCACCTTGCGCTCCACCCAAAATACCGACAATCATGAGCAACCCAACAGCAATAAAAATAACAACAGTGACAACTTTAATTAGTGAAAACCAAAATTCTGCTTCACCAAAGCCTTTAACCGAAATATAGTTAAGGCAAAAGATAATGCTTAAAAATAGAAAGCTCCAAAGCCAACTATAACTGCCTAAATCTATCCAATATGAGATCACCAATTGCGCTGCAACTAAGTCAACCGCAACAGTAATTGCCCAGTTGTACCAATAATTCCAGCCAATAGCAAAACCAAATGCCTCATCGACATAACGTGATCCATAAGTTGCAAATGTTCCTGAAACGGGAAGGTAAGCAGCCAATTCACCCAAACTTGTCATTAAAAAGTAAACCATTAAGCCGATAATGGCATAAGAAAGTAGTGCCCCTCCTGGGCCTGCCTGCGCAACTGTTGCACCAGATGCAACAAATAATCCTGTACCAATGGAACCACCAATGGCAATCATGGTTAAATGACGAGCCTTTAAATCTCGTTTTAATTTATTTTTCATAGCAATATTCTTCTTTATTAAAGAGAGTCAATTTTATAGCGTATACGTATTTTCAGCACGTTACATTCTTAGCTGTCAACTGGCAGCTCAAAATTTATATTAATCATTACAGATAAAATAAAATGCGCAGAAGTGTATCAAAAAAAAAGCATGACGAGATAAATAATTTTAATAATAAATCTCATTTGTTAAATAGAAGCAATACTTACCCACGTGTAAGTTGTTCTAATTGAGTTAAATAATCCAATGCTTGCTCACGATTATCACCGCACATCTCGTAACAGGGTTGTAACCGCTCACAAACCGATGGTCTTGATGCAAGCCCGAATAACTGGCATTTAAAATCTTCACCTAAATGAATACAAGCAATACCAGCTATTTTACCATTAGGCATACCAGGAATATGAGAAGAAATTGATGGTGCAATACAACAAGCACCACAATTTTCTCGACATTGAAATAAATTTGCCATCATTTTTCCTTTAATTTAAAGCTTATTAATAAATTTAGTTGGTGACAATAACAAGTTAGCGTTAAAATAGCGAGTTAATTTTTTAACTCTATTTTTAATAATCGCGAAGAAAATATTATGGCTAAAGCAAATGAAATAAAACGTGGCGATGCAGTCACCTATAATGGCAAATTATTACTCGTTAAAGATATTGATGTTCAAAGCCCTAGTGCTCGTGGTGCCAGTACGCTTTATAAAATGCGTTTTACTGACGTCAAAAATGGCGGCAAAGTCGAAGAACGATTTAAAGGAGATGATATCCTCGAAACCATTGAACTGTCTCGCCGTCCTGTTAGTTTTTCTTATGTTGATGGGGATGAATATGTGTTTATGGATAATGAAGATTACACATCATTTATTTTCAAAAAAGAACAAATTGAAGATGAGCTTTTATTTATTCCTGAGGGCGGAATGGATGGAATTCAAGTATTAATGGCGGACGACGAAGTCATCGCATTAGAGCTACCACAAACTGTCGATTTAGAAATTGTTGAAACTTCGCCAAGTATTAAAGGCGCTTCAGCAAGCGCACGAACTAAACCTGCAACATTATCAACGGGTCTTGTTATTCAAGTTCCTGAGTATATTGATAATAATGAAAAAGTCAAAATTCACATCGCTGAGCGTCGCTATATGAGCCGAGCGGAATAACTAATAAGATTGTGATGAATACATATAATCAAAATAAACTACATAAACGATTGCGTCGCCTAACGGGCGAAGCAATCGCTGATTTTAATATGATCGAACAAGGCGATCGTATTATGGTTTGCCTATCAGGTGGTAAAGATAGTTATACTTTGCTTGATATTCTTATTAATTTAAAAATCAGTGCCCCAATAAATTTCGAATTAATTGCGGTTAATTTAGATCAGAAACAACCTGGTTTTCCCGAACACGTTTTACCAGAGTATTTAAATTCGCTTGGTATTGAGTATAAAATCGTCCAAGAAAATACCTATGGCATTGTTAAAGAAAAAATCCCTGAAGGCAAAACAACTTGTTCTTTATGCTCACGCCTTCGTCGGGGAATTTTATATCGCACTGCGACCGAGCTTGGCGCAACTAAAATTGCGCTTGGGCATCATCGTGATGATATATTAGAAACACTGTTTTTAAATATGTTCTATGGTGGCAAACTTAAAGCAATGCCCCCTAAGTTAATGAATGATTCGGGTGAACATATCATTATCCGACCGCTGGCTTACTGTAAAGAAAAAGATATTGCTAAATATGCGCAAATTAAGCAATTCCCGATTATTCCTTGTAATCTTTGTGGTTCACAACCCAACTTACAAAGACAAGTCATTAAAGAAATGCTAAATGAGTGGGATAGGAAGTTTCCTGGCCGGATAGAAACCATGTTTCGAGCCACACAAAATATCACCCTATCCCATTTGTGTGATACTAATTTATTTGATTTTAAAGGGATTCAAAAAGGTGATAGTGCTATTAATGGTGGTGACATCGCTTTTGACCGCGAAGATATCGCACCAATCAGCTTTGATGCTTCAGATCTTGAAGATCAAGATCTGATTTTGTGGAAAGAAGCAAAATAGTGGCTTAATACTTAATATTGTAGACTCACACCGCTTCCTCATGAATGCCACTAATGTGGCATTTATTTTTATTAATATCACTCAACATGTTTTAAAACTTTACCGTTGTGAAGAAATTTTAGTGAATATATACGTAGATAATACATGCGATTGAGTAAAAATTTTACAAATTCAGTTGCTCTGTACAAAGTAATAGTTTTAAAAAGTTTATTGGATTATTTGAAATTAAGCCTTTTTAAAAACAATTATTTAATCTATCCATTACTGGCAGCTAAAATTTTCAGCCATTAATAATATTAAAACAACATTTTTCACAAATGCTTGCAAAATCCCCCTCCTTTAGTATTTTATTATTGCTTTATTTCATGGCGAAATAATCGAAAATAACAAGCTTCTTTATTTTCATTACTATAAAATATTACCTAATCAAATATCGCGGTTCAAAGGTAAACAATTCATCCCCCATGATGAGCTTTCTCATTCTAGCCGTTGCGAGGCTATCATGATAAATGACTTAAAGCTTTTCTCCGCTTTTGACTACGAGCCTCGTCTCATCGTTGAAAGTAACAAAATAATAATATTTTACTCACTACATTAACCACTTACGCCAGCTTTGATTAACAATATTTTTTACTTGACTGAATTGCGAATCATCAACAGTACTTGGTAAAGCTTGTAATGCCAATTGATGAATTTTATTGCGCATGTCAATATAAGCTTGTGTTAGTTGCTGGGCTTCGTTGCTATCCATAATTTGGTAATTTGTTGCGAGTTCTAAAATACGAACGTTGTCGCTCCATGTTGTCATTTTTGGGTATTGATAAGCATAATTAAGTACAAGATATTGCGATAAAAATTCAATATCACCAATCCCCCCTTCATCAATTTTTAAATTAAACAAATGCGTGTGTGATGTGCTAAGGTGGGTTCTCATTTTTTCGCGCATTTGCCGAACTTCTGTTTTTAAGGTATTTTGATCTCGCTTTTTACAAAGTATATTATGACGAATTTGGTTAAAACGTTTTATTAATTCGCTTTCGCCATATACGGCTCTGGCTCGTACTAATGCTTGATGTTCCCAAGTCCAAGCTTCATTCATCTGGTAATCCTCAAATGAATTTAAGCTACACGCAAGTAACCCAGCATTTCCCTGAGGGCGGAGCCTTACATCGACTTCATATAAAATACCAAAGCTAGTACGTACATTAAATAGGTGAATAATTCGTTGTACTAAACGCAAATAAAATTGACGACTGTCGATCTGTTTTTCGCCTTTGGTCATGCTGTTTACTGGGCAATCGTGTAAAAAGACTAAATCAAGATCGGAACCATAACCTAGCTCCCAGCCACCTAATTTGCCATAAGCAACAACAACTAATCCTTTGTCATTAGCAGATAAATGTTCTGGCTGACCATAACGGGCGGTTATTTGATTCCACGCCATTTGTATAACAAAATCGAGTAATGCTTCGGCCACATAGGTTAGGTGATCACTGACTTTCATGGTGGTTAATACATGCTCAACATCTGCGGTAGCAATATGGAGTAATTGCATTTGCTTAAATTGTCGTAATGCTTCCAGTTGTTGTTCTTCATCATCCACTTGAATACGAAGTAAATATTGATAAAGTTGGCTTTTATATTCGTGTGGTGCAATCGTTTGGTGTAGCGAATTAACATCAATAAGTTCGTCAAGCAATATGGGGTAATGAGCGAGTTGATCACTGATCATTGGTGATGCACTGCATAAGCGAATCACCTGTTTTAATGCGATTGGGTATTCTAGTAATAACTCTAAATAGGTGGTACGACTAACAATATTAACTAGCAAAGGAAAAATTCTCGATAAAATGACTATTGCTTGTTTTTCACTACAAATGGATTCTAATAATCTAGGCATCAATTGATCGAGTATTTCACGCCCCCTTACACCAATAGTACGTTTACCGATATCATCACGAAATTGTATAAGCATTTGCCAAAGTTGATTTACATCATCATCTGAATAAGATGGCAGTATTGCTTTTACATCATTTATTTGTAGATCGGGTACCCAAAGATCATCGAACTGATCATTGTATTGTTTTGCCGTGGATGATGTCGATTCATGTTCACCAATAAGCTGATTAAATATTTTGCGATTAGCTTGCATGCGCTGAGTTAAGTCACGTTGAAAATCAGCCCAGTTAGCCAATCCCATACCACTAGCTAGGCGTAGCTGATCAAGTTCATCATCTGGAAAGGTTTGAGTTTGTTCATCGTTAATAGCTTGCAATAAGTTTTCACAACGGCGTAAAAAAAGATAGTTTTCACGTAATGCGGATACTTCATCAGTGTTGAGCAATGATTCTTGTTCAATAACCTGTAAAGCCGTGAGCAGTGAACGGGTTTGTAACCCCACTACTCGCCCACCACGTATAAGCTGAAAGACTTGCACAATAAACTCAACTTCCCGAATTCCTCCAGCACCAAGCTTAATATTATTTTTTAAACTGCGACGACGTACTTCACGTTCAATCATGCTTTTCATATTACGCAATGACTGTAAGACGCTAAAGTCGATATAACGGCGATACACAAAGGGTTTTAGCATTTGGTAAAGTTCATTAACATAAGGCGATTGCTGATCTCCAAGTATTTTAGCTTTGACCATTGCATAACGCTCCCAATCACGACCTTGCTCTTGATAGTAGTCTTCCATAGATGAAAAACTTAACACCAAAGGTCCGCCATCGCCTAGCGGGCGCAAGCGCATATCAACACGATAAACAAAACCATCTTCGGTAATTTGATCAAGAGCTTTAATTAAGCGTTGCCCTAATCGAGTGAAGAATACACTATTATCAAGCTCTCGTCGCCCACCTTGCGTTTGCCCATGCTCTGGGTAAGTAAAAATCAAATCAATATCAGACGAAAAATTAAGTTCTCCACCACCCAGTTTACCCATCCCTAAAACCAGCAAGGGTTGTAATTTACCTTGCGCATTACAAGGAGTGCCCCACTCTTTACAACTCAATTCATAAAGCCAATCTCGAGCCGTAACAATGATCACTTCAGCCAACTCGCTTAATTGTAATAAAATTTGCTCATCACAGCTGATATGGGTTAATTGAGACCATGCCAATCGAACTAAAATATAACGCCTAAATTGCCGTAATTCTTTCATCAATTCAGTTTCATCCGAAACTAAGGTTAATTTTTTAGTTAACCAATTTTGGTAATATTGTCGTTCGTCGGCTTTCGGTAGATTGTTTGCTATCTCAGAGAGCCACTGTGGGAATCGATAAAAAGCATCCACCAAAAAATCACTTTGTACTAAAATATCAAGATTAGCTTGCACTTCATCTGGCTGGCATTGTTTAAGTTGCGAGATAACTTTTTGCTTTTGTTGTTCAAGCAAAAGGCAAAGTGGTAGATTAAATTCCGACATGGGCAAACTCTCTTAGAAATATTGTTACTAAAAGTAAAATCACCAAAATAAGCCTCTATTATAAATAACTTTTGTCATTGATATAGTATTTATATAAAAAATAAAAGTTTGTAGAAAAATAGTGACGTATGCTTTTTATTGTTATTTTATCAAAAGATCTTAAAGATAATTCACTATATATTGAGTATCTTATTTAAGATTCGTTATTTACTTCAAGTGGTTAATTTTGATTTAAGGCAGGTAATTATTTTTACCATTTAAACGGTATAGACATATTGAATGTTTTTTACAAAATAGGGAATCCCTCATAATTAATAGATAGCTAATCATCAGGTAATTTATTCGCTACTTTTGGGTGTACTATTTTGTAAGATGAGCTACATCAATGGAGCTTATTTAATAAAAGAAAAATCTTAAAATTCTATCGTATCAATGTTCAATACGATAGAATGATGATCTTATTTGCTAAAAAATATCTTTACTACTTTGCGAACAACGAGCCAACCAATCAAACATAACACAACAAAAAATGCTATAATATAAGAGAATGCAATAGCTAAAATTTGTTTATCATTCAATGATTCAACCATCTTATCAAGCCATCCCAAATTCATAAAATAGGTATTGATAAAAAAAACAATTATAGATAGTACCAAGGTTACACTAAAAGCAATAGCAGAACTAAAAGCTAAATTTTTTAGTTGAAGTTTAGACCCGACAGAAGTAAATTGTTTGCGTAAAGCAATGTAGCCAACGGTATTACATATTAGTAAAAAAATTGAATGAAAACTCATCGCAAAAATATCTGATTCGAAAAGAAAATCAGGAAGTAAAAAGTAATTCAAAAAGAATAAGACAATAACCAAATAATAAAAATTAAATAACAAGATAAATAAAGATAAATGAATTTTTTGACTATACTTTGTAGGCAATGCAATCATTTCCAGTTCCGTTACAAAAACCGAACGCAATAGTTTTATCCCTAAACAAATCCCCATGAATATCCAAATATAACTAACAAACCGCAATATTCCTATATAAAACCTATAGGTATAAAAGAAGTATGATTCCAACAAGTAACTATTCAAAAACACGCCTGTCTGCTGGGCAAATATAATTTGATAAGCATATAAACCAATGATTATCAAAAGTACTATTGTAAATGCATATAAAAGATTATTTGCGTTGACTCGATAAATAAAATATTGGTTTAATACTATTGCTGAAGTAATAAAAACTAGAACCAGATTCGCTAATTGATTAAAAGTATTAGTTAAAATTAGGTTATTTAATAATGATAAAGCCAATACGTCATCGCTGTAAAAATGACTATTAACAAAAAGCGCACTTCCAATCGCAAAGATGCTATCAAGCATCCAATAAAAGAGCACAAAAAAGAACGGTAATTTAAAAAAAGAGAATTTCATCTATTTTAGTCCATTAATTAAGAGTCAGATTCGCAATCAATGCCAGTTTTAACCTTGTGTTCAGTTCACTAAAAGCAAACTTTTCTATTGAGTTAAAAGACAATAATGCCTCTTGCCATTGAGTAAATTCAGGTTCAAGAGATAAGTTTTTATCAGCTAATACATTACTAATCTGCTTTAAAGTTTGTTGATAAAAATTTAAGTTGTTAGTTTCTAGCGCATATTCTTCATTTTGTTGCCAAAAATTGAGTAGTTGAGTTAAATTTTGATGCATTTTAATATCAAACTGACAGCTTTTCAAGGGTGAATTTTTAAGCAACAAATAACCTCTAGCGGCTTTACTTTGTGAAAAAAGATGTAAATGAAATCGACTTAATTCAAGCGCAAAATTGAGCAAATCTTGTTTATTACCCTGTTTGAGTTCAAGTTCGACTTCTTGAATAATTTTAACCTTTTGGTTTGATTTAATCTCTCCTTGATCTAAAGCGACTTCAATTTCGCTACTTGCAAACGAAACCAACCAAGTTTGACGTTTGAAATCAGTACTAAACAATGGCAATAAATCTTGTTGTAACTGGGCAATATTACAATTATCAGGTAATGCCGCATGTGGTAATAGTGTTAAATCAGGTTCTGAGTTAGGTAAGTTGACATTAAATTCTATTCGTTCATGTAAACCAGCCACTGATTTTCTATCTCGCTTTAAGGTAATTTCAAACTTTTTTTGGTGATTTTCTTCACATCCTCTTACACGCAGACCACAATGGTTATTACGTAAATAATGATCGTTTGTGTCATAATAAGTATTAGTCAAGTTGAATTTTGTAGAACGTCGTTTGACTGATGATATTGCCGAAAATTCGGCTTCGTCACTATCAGCCCATTGTTCCAAAAAACATTTTAAATTAGCAATATCGTTGTCATTGATTTCAAATTTTAATTCGATTTCGTTACTCATTATTCTGTTTTATCTTAGTTATTTTGCTATATGATATATTGAACAGTTAAAGAAATATACTTAATCATTAATTAAAAAATTGAATCTTGGAGTTGAGTTAAATCCCAAAATTGTGAAAAAAACACTAAAATTAAGATGATTAAATTTAAATGAAAAATATTAGCAATTACGCAAACTATCATGATAAATAGATGACCTACTCTTTCATTCAATTTTATTAAGATCCATACTAAGTATATTTAATTCAGTTTTATTTTATTAAAACACTTTATTTTCGGAAGCGTTTTGACAAACAAATTTATTTTAAGACAAATAAAAATGCCGTTAGTTTGAGCTAACGGCATTTTATTAAGTATATAAATGACTTATTAACTATTTCTTCTTCGCTTTAGCATTGGGTAAATCAGTGACAGAGCCTTCATAAATTTCCGAGGCTAAGCCAATTGATTCATGCAATGTTGGGTGCGCATGAATGGTTAATGCGATATCTTCTGCATCACAGCCCATTTCAACCGCTAAGGTGATTTCACCCAGTAATTCACCGCCATTAGCGCCAACTACCGCACCACCTAACAAGCGATTATCTGCTTTATTGAAGATGAGTTTTGTCATCCCCTCGGAACAATCAGATGCAATAGCACGTCCTGATGCTGCCCATGGGAAGATTGACACTTCATAATCAATGCCTTTTTCTTTCGCTTCTTTTTCAGTTAAACCAACCCAAGCTACTTCTGGCTCAGTATAAGCGATAGAAGGAATGGTTTTTGGATCAAAGAAATGTTTTTTACCTGCAATCACTTCGGCTGCAACATGACCTTCGTGTACGCCTTTGTGCGCAAGCATTGGCTGACCAACGATATCACCAATAGCATAGATGTGTGGTACATTGGTACGCATTTGCTTATCGACCTCAATAAAACCACGATCAGTCACGTTAACACCTGCTTTTTCAGCACTAATTAGCTTACCATTCGGTGTACGACCAATTGCCACAAGTACCGCATCATAAGTGTGGGTTTCAGTGGTGCCATCTTTCTTTTCCATGGTGACATAAATTGCATCATGCTTTGCTTCAACAGTAGTCACTTTGGTTTCTAAACGTAAAGTGAATTTCTTCTGGATCTGCTTAGTAAAGACTTTAATAACATCTTTATCAGCTGCTGGGATCACTTGGTCAAACATTTCAACCACGTCTACTTCTGAACCTAATGCATGGTAGACAGTACCCATTTCAAGACCAATGATTCCGCCACCCATTAATAATAGTTTTTTCGGAATCGTTGTTAAAGCCAATGCATCTGTAGAATCCCAAATACGCGGATCATCATGCGGAATAAACGGTAATTTAATTGGGCGAGAACCCGCTGCAATAATCGCATTATCAAAAGTAATTTTAGTGATACCTTTTGAAGATGTCACATCCATGGTATGACTACCCGTAAATTGTGCTTCACCTTGAATCACATTGACTTTGCGCATTTTTGCCATACCAGCAAGCCCATTAGTGAGTTGACTAATGACCTTTTCTTTCCAACCACGTACTTTGTCTAATTCAAGTCTCGGCGTACCAAAATGGATGCCATGTTCAGTTAATGATTTTGCTTCATCCATTACTTTAGCAACATGAAGTAATGCTTTTGATGGAATACAGCCTACATTTAAACAAACACCACCAAGTGTTGAATAACGTTCAACAAGGGTAACATCTAGTCCAAGGTCAGCCGCGCGGAACGCAGCGGAATAGCCCGCTGGTCCAGCACCTAAAACAACAACCTGTGTTTTTACTTCTTGACTCATAATCTGTTTTCCTCCACTACATCACTAAACGACGTAAGTCGGATAATACGTTAACAATATGGCTTAAGAAGCGCGCACCATCAGCACCATCAATAACACGATGATCGAATGATAATGATAAAGGCAACATTAAACGTGGTGTAAACTCTTTACCGTTCCAAACTGGTTTCATGCTAGAACGTGACACGCCTAAAATGCCAACTTCTGGCGCATTAACAATTGGTGTAAATGAGGTCGTACCAATGCCACCAAGGCTAGAAATGGTAAAACATCCACCTTGCATATCACTGCCAGTTAATTTACCTTCACGTGCTTTTTTGGAAATTTCAGCAAGTTCACGAGAAAGCTCAATAATGCCTTTTTTATTGACATCTTTAAATACAGGAACAACTAAACCATTAGGCGTATCCACAGCTACACCAATGTTAATGTATTTTTTGATAATTAAGGTTTGCGCATCTTCAGATAACGAGCTATTAAAGCGCGGGTATGCCGTTAACGCACTAGCTACTGCTTTCATGATAAACACAAGTGGCGTTATTTTAAGATCAAGTTTCTTTTTATCGGCTTCGGCATTTTGTTGTTTACGGAAAGCTTCCAAATCAGTAATATCTGACTCGTCGAATTCAGTAACATGTGGAATCATTACCCAGTTACGGTGTAAATTAGCACCCGATACTTTTTGAATTTTCGTTAATGGTAGCGATTCAACTTCACCAAATTTACTGAAATCAACTTTTGGCCATGGTAATAAACCAGGCAATGCACCACCAGTAGCCCCGCTTTCAACTTGTTTAACCGCATTTTTAACGTAAGCTTGAATATCTTCACGTAAAATACGATTTTTAGGGCCTGTCGCTTGCACTTTTGCAAGGTTCACACCAAATTCACGCGCTAAACGACGTACAGATGGGGTTGCATGGGCATAAGCATCATTTTCAATGAAATCATTACCTGATGATGCAGGAGCTGATTTTGCCACAACAGGCGCTGCTGGCGTTGGCGCAACTTTTTCAGCAACAGGAGCCGAAGAGACTTGATTTGCTGTGGTAGCAGAAGCTACACCAGTAGCGCTTTCAAATTCCATGATTTTGGAACCTGTTTTCACTTTATCGCCAATTTTCACTAGGATATTTTTAACTACGCCAGCAATGGTTGCTGGTACTTCCATTGAAGCTTTATCACCTTCAACAGTAATTAATGAATCATCAACAGCAATAGTGTCACCAACTTTAACCAAAATCTCTGTTACTTCAACTTCATCGCCACCAATGTCTGGTACATTGACATCAACAACTTGGCTTGCTACTGGCGCAGAAGCTGCGACTTTCGGCTCTTCTTTTGCAGCAGCTGGTGCACTTGCACCATCTGCATCAAATACCATGATGTCAACACCAGTTTTGACTTTATCACCAACTTTCACAATAATTGATTTAACAATGCCTGCTTGTGGAGCAGGAATTTCCATTGAAGCTTTATCGCCTTCAACGGTCATAATTGACTGATCAGCGTCAACTTTGTCACCAACATTAACCAGAATTTCAGTCACTTCAACTTCATCACTACCAATGTCAGGTAACTTAATTTCAATACTCATTCTTTTTACCTCTTATGCAATACGTGGATTAAGTTTATCTGCATTGATTTCGAATTTTTTAATTGCTTCTTCAACAACGCTAACTTCAATATCACCACGTTTAGCAAGTTCACCCAATGCTGCAACTACAACATAAGATGCATCAACTTCAAAGTGATGGCGTAAATTTTCACGGCTATCACTGCGTCCAAAACCATCAGTACCCAGTACTCGATAACTTTCAGCTGGTACAAATCCACGAATTTGTTCAGCAAAAAGTTTCATATAATCAGTTGAAACAACCGCAGGATTGTTATTCATAATTTGAGCAACATAAGGAACTTTTGGTGTTTCGCTTGGATGTAACATATTATAACGTTCACAATCTTGACCATCACGAGCAAGTTCAGTAAATGATGTTACGCTATAAACATCTGAGCTAATACCATAATTTTTAGCCAGAATATCAGCAGCTTCACGTACATGTCGTAAAATTGAACCTGAACCTAATAGCTGCACAGTTGGTTTGCCTTTTTGACCTTCAACGGTATCAAGTTTATAAATACCACGACAAATCCCCTCTTCTGCACCTGCTGGCATTGCAGGTTGTGCATAGTTTTCGTTAAGGGTGGTGATGTAGTAATACACGTTTTCTTGTTCGCCATACATACGACGTAAACCGTCTTGCATAATCACAGCCACTTCATACACATAAGCAGGATCATAAGAGATACAATTTGGAATAGTTAATGATTGAATATGGCTATGACCATCTTGATGTTGTAGACCTTCACCGTTTAATGTTGTACGACCAGATGTGCCACCGATCATAAATCCACGTGCTTGTTGATCGCCAGCCGCCCACATTAAATCACCAATACGTTGGAAACCAAACATAGAATAGTAAATGTAGAATGGAATCATTGGGTAATCATTAGTGCTGTATGATGTTGCAGCCGCTAACCATGAAGCAGTTGCACCACATTCATTGATCCCTTCTTGTAGAATTTGCCCTTTTTCATCTTCACGATAATAAGCAACTTGTTCCCTATCTTGCGGTGTATATTGTTGACCATGAGGATTATAGATGCCAATTTGACGGAACAAACCTTCCATACCAAAAGTACGCGCTTCATCAGCCAAAATTGGTACTAAGCGTGGCGCTAATTCTTTATCCTTAAGCATGATATTAAGTGCACGAACAAAGCCAATTGTGGTTGATATTTCTTTTGATTGTGCTTCAAGTAATGATGAAAATTCGCTTAATGCTGGAATTGAAACACTGCCAGAGAATTTTGTTAATCTTGATGGAACGTAACCATGTAAGGCATTACGGCGCTCATGAATATATTTATATTCTGGAGTATGTTCTTCAAATTTAATATAAGGTAATTTTTCGAGTGCTTCATCTGTCACAGGAATATTAAAGAAGTCACGAACATGGCGAACTCCATCCATATTCATTTTTTTCACTTGGTGGGCAATATTTTTAGCTTCTGCTGCATCACCCATACCATAACCTTTAATGGTGTGAGCAAGAATGACTGTTGGACGATCTTTAGTCTCTTTTGCTCGTTGGAATGCTGCAAACATTTTAGCTGGATCTTGACCGCCACGGTTTAATCTGAAGATTTCTTCATCAGTCATATCTTTAACAAGCTCTGCTGTTTCAGGATATTTACCAAAGAAATGCTCGCGAACATAAGCGCCATCTTTAGATTTTAATGTTTGATAATCGCCATCAAGCGTTTCATTCATAAGTCGGATTAATTTACCAGACTTATCTTTTTGCAGAAGTTTATCCCAACGATCACCCCAAAGAACTTTAATCACGTTCCAACCTGCACCAGCAAAAACACCTTCTAATTCATTGATGATCTTACCATTGCCTGTTACTGGACCATCTAAACGTTGTAAATTACAGTTGATAACAAATACCAAATTATCCAGTTTTTCACGTGTTGCAACGGTAATTGCACCTTTTGATTCTGGTTCATCCATCTCTCCATCACCTAAGAAAGCATAGACGGTTTGTTCAGAAGTATCTTTAAGTCCACGGTGATTTAAATATTTTAAGAATCGTGCTTGATAAATTGCACTAATAGGTCCAAGCCCCATTGATACTGTAGGGAATTGCCAGAATTCAGGTAATAACTTAGGATGTGGGTAAGAAGGTAATCCTTTACCATGTATTTCTTGGCGGAAATTATCAAGTTGCTCTTCTGTTAAACGGCCTTCAAGAAATGCTCGTGAATAAACACCTGGTGAAATATGTCCTTGGAAATAAACTAAATCACCACCATCTTTTTCATTACGTGCACGGAAAAAATGGTTAAAACATACTTCATAAAAAGTGGCTGCGGATTGGAACGATGCCATGTGCCCACCAAGTTCTAAATCTTTTTTAGAAGCTCTAAGCACCATCATAATTGCATTCCAACGAACAATTGAACGAATACGTCTTTCGATATCCCAATCACCCGGATAAGGGGGCTCTTCTTCCACAGGAATTGTATTAATATAGTTGCTGGTTGAAGATCCGAAAAGTAAAGGAACACCACCATCTCTTGCTTTATTAACTATTTGTTCAATAATATATTGTGCACGTTCAATCCCTTCCTCGCGAATAATTGACTCAAGGCTTTTGAGCCAATCTTGTGTTTCAATGGGATCGATATCATTCACTTGCATATCCGACATATAAAAACCTCTTTTTTGTTAAAAAAAATGCAGCATTTGCTATCCTTAGCTATAAATAACTATATAAATTACAACTCTGCATTATGGAGCTTTATTAGCATAAGTCTGCCATTTTCATAAAAAAAGTAAAGCAAACCATAGCTTATAAAAGAACGTTAATTCCTATCAAATTAATCAACTATTTCAATGGTAATATTGAAAGTTATGTTAGCTGTTTGATAAAAACCAAATTTTATTGATAAATAAATACAAAAAAATAGTCAAAATGTCTATATCGGAATTACCTACAAGTTGTCAAAATATAGTAAAATCTGTTATATAATGGGAAATTTTAAGTTAATATCAGCTAATACCAATGGCAATAAGCAACATCATGATCATAAATAATGTCATTATCAAAGATTTAAAAATTCAATCTTACGGACAAACCTATCAGGCGATGCATGACTTTACAAAAAACCGTAATGAGCACACTCCAGATGAAATCTGGCTAGTTGAACATGATCCCGTATTTACCCAAGGAAAAGTAGGCAAGGCAGAGCATTTATTAAATCATACTGATATCCCTGTTATTCAAAGCGACCGTGGCGGTCAAATTACCTATCATGCACCAGGTCAACAAATTATGTATATTTTGTTTGACTTAAAACGTCTTAAGATTGGTATTCGTGATATAGTTAGTTATTTAGAAAATAGTGTCATTCAAACATTAGCTCATTATGGTATTATAGCCCATGCAAAACCCGATGCTCCAGGAGTTTATATTGACCATAAAAAAATTTGTTCGCTGGGTTTGCATATAAGCCGAGGTTGTACACTACATGGACTAGCATTAAATATTGATATGGATCTTACTCCTTTCAATAACATTAACCCTTGTGGCTACGCAGGATTACAAATGACGCAGTTAAAGGACTATGTGTCAAAATTTAACCGCAAAGAAATACAACAGTTATTAACTGATAATTTTATTAAGCAGTTACCCCAAAGATAAGATACCAATTATGCAAAATAATGAAACAACAATCAGAAGCTCAAAATACCGAGATGCTGACAAAACACGTTTAATTCCAACAATAACATTAGAAGACACCAAACCACTAAAAAAACCAGAATGGATGCGAATAAAATTATCCGCTCACTCTGATAATATTGCGCATATAAAAAATACCATGCGAAAACATGGTTTACACTCTGTCTGTGAAGAAGCATCTTGCCCTAATTTGGCGGAGTGTTTTAACCATGGCACAGCCACTTTTATGATTTTAGGTGATATTTGTACGCGCCGTTGCCCATTTTGTGATGTAGCACATGGTAGACCATTACCTCCAGATCGAGAAGAACCAATCAAGCTAGCTAAAACAATTCAAGAAATGAAGCTGCGCTATGTTGTTATTACCTCTGTAGATAGAGATGATTTAAAAGATGGAGGTGCTAGCCATTTTGCATCTTGTACTCAAGAAATCCGCACCTTAAGCCCAAATATAAAAGTTGAAACATTAACGCCTGATTTTCGTGGTTGTATTGATGAAGCCGTTGAAATATTGAGTGAAAACCCACCTGATGTATTTAATCATAATTTGGAAAATATCCCTCGTTTATATAAAAGGATACGCCCTGGCGCTAATTATGAAGGATCGCTCAAGTTATTATCAGCCTTTAAAGAAAAGCACCCTGAAATCCCAACAAAGTCAGGATTAATGGTTGGGCTCGGCGAAACAAACGAAGAGTTAATTCAAGTATTAAAAGATTTACGCAGCCATGGCGTTACTATGTTAACATTGGGTCAATATTTACAGCCAAGTAAATATCACTTGCCAGTTGAGCGCTATGTTTCACCGCAAGAATTTGAAGTCCTGAAACAAACTGCATTAAATATGGGATTTACACATGCCGCTTGTGGGCCTTTTGTCCGCTCATCTTATCATGCAGATCTACAAGCTATGGGTAAAGAGGTGAAGTAATCTTCACCCTCTTTTTTATTTTTAAATCAGTAAATAAATCAATTATCCACCACCATAAAACGGCGATTTTCGGTGACTATCTGTAAGAATATTGGCAAGCTAATTTTTTCACCTTTTTTTAACTTGCCATTTAAATCGTAAATCTTAGAACGGCCAGATGCGTCTAAAACTACTGTTTTATCATCATAAATCGCAGCAATAGTATTCTCATCACCCACAACTAACCATTGCCTTGTTTTAGGGCTAAATAGGCTTTTTCCTTGGCTATACTGCCGTGGTGGTGTAGTGACATAAAACACATCTTGCATTAATGTACACATAATATCGGTTTGCGAGGTCGCTTGTGTTACTTGTGATTTTTCTTTACCTGGCCATGATATAATCAGAGGGACTTTTAATAAGTCACGATTAAAGCCACTACCTGTATTGCGTAAAGCTATTTTTTTTGCTTCATCAATTTTAATATCATTCGAGCCTGTAACAATAACAACTGTATCATCACTGGCATTAGATAATTTTAAATAAGTCATTAATGATGCAATATTCTGATCTAATTTTTTAGCTTCTAATTGAAGGGCAGATATAGCAATTTTTTTGTTTTTATCACCTAACGAATATTGAATTATAGAAAATGAAGGCGCATGATTATCAATATTATTCTGTTCTTTATGCCACGCCATCCAGCTTTCGGTTATTTGTTTATTGGTTTGTTTTTTAGGCTCTGATATTGAAAAATTAGATAACAATGCAGAACGATATAAAGGCTCTGCAAATCCATCAACCGAAAATAAGCCTAAATTATATTGTCGTTTAGTAACAGCCTCAAATAATACCGACGGTTTATGCCCAACAAGGATACTATTATAGTAATTAGGATCTAATCCATAAAACAATGAAAAATTATTCAAATAAGGTTGATTACTTGCAACATAATGATTAGTAAAGGCGATGTTATCTTGAGCAAACTCATTAAGCTTTGGCATATATTTACTTAATAAATCAACATTCCATCCATCAATAGTAATGATTAGAACATTGTTTTTTATTGGTTGTTCATCATAAACGATACGCCCTAAAGGATACTCAATTGCTATTGCAAAAGGATTCCCCTCTTGAGTCACGCGATCACGATAACCATTTTCTTTCATAAATCCATAGCGTTCAAGAAAATGACGAGCGGTTAAAGGATAAGAAAGCGGCAGGCTTGAGCGCTGCATAGTAATTGGACGATAAAAATTAGCATCAGCCCAAATATGAGTCAAGTGCGAAGTAACAAAGCAAATAATAAAGGCAATCACAACAGGCTTTGCATAGCATTTACGCTTACTTAAACTACGTAATTTTTTCCAGCTCCAAACTGAAAATAGAATCTCAATTAATAAAATAAACGGAATGATAATAAATATTGAACTTAAATAAGTAACTTTTTGTGATGAAAATAATTGCCAAATAGACAAATTTAAATGCATTCTAAAATGCGAAAAAACCTCAATATCAATAAGTAATAATGAAATACCAACAGTTGCAAAAACTGTTGCAATAATCCTTTGCCATCGAGATGAATGAATAAAAAAACTTAAAGGAAAAAGTAGAACTAGGTAAGCAATAAAAGTCAAATAACTAAAATGGCCAATCGCACTAATTATTGCATAAAATCGCCCCATAAAAGTGCGAGGCCAATCTGCAATAATTAGATATTGACTACCAAGTATTATTACGATAAAAATATTAAACAACGTAAACCAATGTCCCCAACTAACAATTTGAGAGGAACGTTCATCTTTGAAATAGGTATTTTTGATTCTGAGCATGTTTAGTCGTTGATAATGATGATAGTGATGCAAAATAAACAATAAATTGTGACTTAGTCTACCTGATTTTGAAAAATCTTTCCGTAATTTTTTTATTTGTTACCATAAAGATTTTGGTAATCTGTTGGCGATACAACGGATACTTGTTATAATTTGCAGATGAAATAAGCTAACAAAAAGACAATAATTTTGGCAATTACACAACTCAACACACAACAGATCCAACCTAATTTATCATATATTTCTGATCTTAAAAACAAAACTAATTTTTCAGCAGCATTAACGCCAGAAAAATCGAAGCATTTACTCAAGTGGCAACCTCGTGTTGCCTCCGCTTTGTCACGATTATGCAACAATAAAAAAGAATGTTATAACCCACGTTTCATGTTGCTTAAAGCGCCTGAAAGTGAGCTTTTTTTTGGTTTACTTCGACAAGCAATTAAATCAGACTTATCTTTCTCATCATTAGGCTACAGCTATTTTTTTAGTGAAAATAAAATTACACTAACTGAGGCAAAAAGCAAACAAGATAATTTTGCAGCTCAAGATAATTGCCTATTTGCATCTTCTATTGATACTGAAAAACTTTTTGGCTGCGTTAGACAGCCTGAAAATAGCCCAATAAAATTACAACCTGGGATTGTTCATCGTGTTAATGGTGGTGTTTTAATTTTAGGACTTCGTTCATTACTTAGCCAACCTTTGTTGTGGGCAAAGTTAAAACAAATGGTAATGAAACAAGAATTTGAGTGGGTTTCTACAGATGATTCCCATCCTTTACCTTTATCAATTCCATCTATGCCACTTGATTTGCGGGTTATTTTAGTTGGAGATAGATTGAGTTTAGCAGAATTACAAGATTTCGAGCCAGAATTTTTTTCAACTTCAATTTATGCTGAGTTTGAGAATGAATTGAAAATCACTTCATTTGAGCAATTTGAGTTATGGATTGATTACCTAAACTTTATTGCAAATAAACAAGGCTTGCCGAATATTGATACTTCGGCAATTTCTACAATATACAAAGAAGCCACTCGCTACACTGGTGACCAATATTATCTCCCTCTTTCGGTTGATTGGATTAATTCACTATTAGCTAATGCTTCACACTTTATGCAAAATTGCTCAATTGATGAATCTGCAATCACTACTGCAATCAGGCAAAAATCATGGCATGAAGATTATTTGCAAGAAAGATTATATGATGATATTTTCAACAATCAAATAATGATTAATACTAAAAATCAAATTGTTGGACAAATAAATGGCTTATCAGTCATTGAATATCCTGGGCACCCAAAAGTTATTGGTGAGCCTACGCGTTTGAGTTGCCTTCTCCAATTTGGCGATGGCGAGCTAATTGACATTGAACGCAAAACAGAATTAGCAGGCAATATTCATTCAAAAGGGATGATGATAATGCAGGCTTTTATTATGTCTGAATTTGCGATCAATCACCAATTACCTTTTTCAACTTCTTTGGTATTCGAACAGTCCTATAATGAAATTGATGGTGATAGTGCTTCGCTTGCTGGGCTGTGTGCAATAATTAGCGCTTTATCGCAACAACCTATCGATCAGCAGTTGGCAGTAACCGGGTCAGTAGATCAGTTTGGGCATGTTCAATCGATTGGTGGTGTGAATGAAAAAATTGAAGGTTTTTTTGCTGTTTGTAAGCATCAAGGTTTAACTGGTCAACAAGGCGTGATCATTCCTGCTACCAACCAACGCCATTTAAGTTTAAATGATGAAGTTATTGAAGCAATCAAACAAGAAAAATTTTCAATATGGACTGTTGATCATATTGCTGATGCACTTTATCTACTTACTGGTATCCCCTATAAAGATAAAAATAGCATTAATCTTTACCAATTGATTCATGCTCGTATGCAAACAGCACTATTACAAGACAAAAAACAAGATAGTTGGCTTAGTAAATGGCAAAAATATTGCAAAAATTAACAATACCCAATAAACTTTAGCCCAAAATTTTATTGATTATGAAGTAGAAATAGAAAGCTCGATAACTTTCAATTTTCAAAACATATTTTAATTTACATTAAATAAAAGGTTTTTTTATGACATTTGAACGTAAATCATCGTACGATAAAACAGATTTAATAAAATCAGGAAATAATGAATTATTTGGTCATGATGGACCTCCATTACCATCTGATTTAATGTTAATGATGGATCGTATTATCGAGATGAATGAAAACGGTGGTAATTTTGGCAAAGGTTTCGTCGAGGCAGAACTGGATATTAACCCTAATTTATGGTTTTTTAAATGTCATTTCAAAAATGATCCTGTTATGCCAGGCTGTTTAGGTCTTGATGCTATGTGGCAACTAGTTGGCTTTTATTTGGGCTGGATAGGCGGCAAAGGCAAAGGACGAGCTTTAGGCGTTGGTGAAGTAAAATTCACGGGACAAGTATTACCAACTAATAAAAAAGTGACCTACAAAATCCATTTCAAACGGGTAATTAACCGCAAATTAATCATGGGAATCGGTGATGGTGAAGTTTTTGTTGATGGTAAGCTTATTTATCAAGCATCTGATTTAAAAGTAGGCCTATTCCAAGATACCAATGCTTTTTAATTTAGACACTTGCTTTTGTCAGCCTTATCTAATATGGATAAGGCTGCATAACTAACTTTTCTAATTTAATCAAAAATAACAGCACTTAATCTCTGAGCAATATTTCTATTAATACGGCCTAGAGGCTGGGCAATCATTAAATAAGTGCTTAACCATTAATTAAACAAAACACCACCGCAACTTCGTGATTTTTAACAATCAATGTATAATATTAAAAACTTTTATACTATTCTTACTATTCCAATGAACCACTTAGCTCGTTTATTTTTTTGTATTATTTTATTTTGTTTATCAAACACGCTAGCATATGCTGATTTTAGCGGTAAAGTTGTCAAGGTGATTGATGGCGATACTGTGGATATTTTAACTGTCAAAAATCAAAAAGTCCGTGTTCGTTTACTTGATATTGATGCCCCAGAAAGCAAACAAGCCTATGGTAATGCGTCACGAAAATATTTAGCCTCTCTCATTGCTGGTAAAAATGTTTTTGTGAAAGAAAACAAAAAAGACATCTATAGAAGATGCTTAGGGATTATTTTCTTAAACAAAACGAATATTAATGTCAAAATGGTCGAAAGTGGTTATGCTTGGGCATACCGTTATAAAGGCGTTGCAAACAATAAAATTATGGTAAAATTAGAAAGAAGTGCAAAACAAAATAAAAAAGGATTATGGAAAGATAAACATCCAATAGCTCCTTGGGATTTTCGGCATAATATGCGATAAATTATATTATTTTTTAAATAAATTTTCTTCAGCTTGTTGAAGAAAATCCATACCTTGTTTACAAGCTGGAACTTGATTATCTGCAGACAGTGACGAAATTTGTTGTTTAGCCAGTTCTACGCTTTGTTTAATCATATTAGATTGTTGTTTAGGAATTGCTTTCATAAAACTGTCAAGTTTATCAAAATAGGTTTTACATGATTCAGTTAAATCCGCCATAGAAATTGAAGAAAAGCCTAATAACACAATAAATAGTAATCTTTTCATTTTCTTTCCTTATATTATAAGTTTGTTGCTAATATCATGAAAAATGATAATTAATACTAGAAATAGCTAGAATATGGTAAAGAATTTAAGGTGGGAAGTCTATAAGAAAATACCCTATCAGTAACAATTTACCGATAGGGTAGCAAAACTAAAAAATAAAATATGAATCTTAGATGATGGTAACATCCGCTGCTGCAGGTCCACGAGGGCTGTCTTGAATTGAAAATTCTACTTGTTGACCTTCACCTAATGTCTTAAACCCATCGCCAGAAATTGCAGAAAAGTGTACAAATACATCTTTACTGCCATCAGCAGGGGAAATAAAACCAAAACCTTTACTTTCGTTAAACCATTTAACTTGACCAGTTTTCTTAGACATAATAATCTTCCTATATAAATAAATTAATCTTAGCCACTGTAGGCTATATACAAAAACATAAAACTTCGATTACTTACTAACACTAAGAAGAAGATACTGAAGAAAACTAATCTTTAAGACATAGTAAACTACAAACTACATATATCGAAATGTTACAAAATAAATCCGCATGTCATATGCTTGGTACTATTTACTCATAATTAGTTTGTTAATGCAAGGAATCTTTTTAAATTTGTTGATTTTATTATTAGTTATAACAATTTATCATGTTATATTAGGTGTATAACATGATAAATTTTATGATATTAATCTTTTCCCATTGCTTGAGATTTTTTTATCGTTGCTTCTACTGCATCAATAATAGCCGATCTAAACCCTTTAGCTTCAAGCATCTGTACACCTTCAATTGTTGTACCTGCAGGAGAACAAACCATATCTTTTAATTCGCCAGGATGTTTGCCTGTTTCTAATAGCATTTTTGCTGAACCAAAAACAGCCTGTGCTGCAAATTTATAGGCTTGCTTTCTTGATAATCCGCCTTTTACGGCTCCATCAGCCAATGCTTCAATAAACATAAAGACAAATGCAGGAGAAGAGCCGCTAGCGCCAACAACAGCATCAATTAAATATTCTGGCACAATTTCAGTTTTGCCGATACAGTTTAGTAACGTTTCTACAATAGTTAGCTCTCCATCAGTTACTTCGGTATTTGGTGTAATGGAACACATTGCCGCATTAACTAAAGCGGGTGTATTTGGCATAACTCTAACTATTTTTTGTTCATAGCCGATACATTTTGCAATTGCTCTAATAGTAACTCCAGCAGCAATTGAAATCACGATTGTATTCTTTTTTAATTCTTTCTGAATATCTGTAAGAACATCTATAATCACATTAGGTTTAACCGCAATAAAAACTATATCGGCCTCACGAGCAACATCTCTTGCTGAATCGAGATTATTTACTGAATAAGTTTGATTAAGAACTTGACCTTTTTCCAGATGATGATCATAGACATAAATTTGTGTTCCTGGCACAACATTACTACCCAAAATACCTTGCAGTATGGCATTTCCCATGTTACCTAAACCAATAAAACCAATTTTTTGTTCCATTTATTTATCACCTTTTAATATCAATGCTTTTTCACAATTATAGAATATTTTTTTGATACAAAACTCACTTTTTAACAATATAGTTTATTGTTAACTATATTCATAAGTATTTTTAAATCTAAAACTAATTTCTATTAAAGTGTGTGATCAATAGTTGTTAAACATTTTACTTTTTAAATAAGAAAAGTAGCATTTGCTGGCGTATTGTCTAAAAACTAATTAGCAATCAGATTAGTTCTTAGTTTACATCTGTATGAACTTTATTGATTATCTAGGCAAAAAATTGAGTTCTTTACTTGCCTAAATAATCATGATTAGATCTGTTTTAGATGATAACTACAAATTAAGGAGTAACGCAGGCTACTCTATAATCTTGATCTGAATGCCCTCTATCACCAACAAGCCCATTATTAGCCTCTACAACAAAATTAGTGCCCTTGTATTTTTGATCTGATGTCCAATAATATGCACGGTTAGTTGCATCCTTCCACTCCGGATCACCTACTTGAAAAAACTCCCAATCACTGTCTTTGTAGTAAATTTGAGTCATACGCCCCCATTCGCTAAGTAATCCTCCCATCCAATAACCATTTTCTTTATAACTAATTTTTCGTAAATAAGTTTCGTCTATTATACCATTTTGCCAATCAACACTTCCTGCTCGATTTGAATTAGAAAAGTCCAGTACTTTAATTACACGATACCCACCACCATTAAAACTATTACAAAACGTTACAGCATTTTGATACCCCCCTGCACCACCTTTTTTAGCCACATACCAACGCTCTAGTTTAAAACTATATAATGGTTCATTGTGGGTACCATGCAATGAAAAAACCGAGGGCTGGAAAGCACTAGGGTTATTTTCTTTAGGACCAATTAAAGTCATTTTAACTAAACCAGTAGGAGAATTATTTTCAGCATTTAATTTTAATGTCACTCCCCCTTTGCTAATTGTATTACCATTTGCATTAATAAATTCTTGTGCTTTCATTCCTGCAACACTCAAATAAAAAAACAAATTATGGGAGCCTGTGGTTGGAAAATTTGCGCCAGGATTAGCTGGATTATAAGCATAAAACCCCCTATGTTTATTCCACTCGCCATTTCCTGCGTTAATAGAAGAAATCGCTCCATCATAAGGGATTTTACCTGAATGAAAATCAAATTCTAAATTCGGTTTAGCATAACAAAATTTAGGCTTATCAATTTTAGGGTAAATATAATAGGTATGTTTCCCACCTGTAAATTTACCACTTTTTGATGGTATACCATATTGAGTCACTATTTCAATATCATCTAATTCTAAGGTCAGTTTATAAGGCGCATCACACCCATTCAATACGCTATTTGAGTTGTTTTTTACATAACTAGTTATATCTTGACCTTCCAAATTTTGCCAGTTAATAATTAATTTACTTGTGCTTGTGTGATTAAGGTTATCGCCATCATCATCTTGCCAATAACCATTATTATCAATAACTTCATCGGTTAATATATTTGGATAGTTTTTAAATGGTACCAACGTTTTTATATCAGCAAAAGTAACAGATTTTTTATCTAACATTATCGGACTTTCCATACTTGATTCATCTTCTAATGCATTAATAACTTTATTATCAGGTAGCATAATTGACAATAATGGAGAAACAGAATCAGCATGCGAACGTCCACCATCAAAAGTTAAGTATGGCGCACTACCATAAATCTCTTTTGTTGTTACAGCAGATAAAATTGACGCCACGTTATTAGATATTATTAAACCGAATAGCGCCATCATAATTTTGAAAACATTATGTCTAATATTTAAAAGAATATGTATTAACTCAAGAATATTACCATATGCTTTTGCTTTAGTTATTTTTATTAAAAATACAGGTTTTATTTGTTGTGCAAAATTTAAAAATATTATTAGGTGTGTATTATGATAAGGAAAGCACTGGAAAACCTTAAAAAAGGATGAAATCCATAATGGTAGTGTTAACTTTCGGCATTGTTCAAATGTGTGTGCCTGTGTGCCTGTGTGCCTGTACTAACATTATATCATTTTCCTTCCATTTTTTCAAGTTACAGCTTCCTAACAAATTAAATTTATTTAATAAATTTAATTTGTTAGCTAATTTTATAATACCTAGACTAGGTGAATCGCTTTCATAAATAGAATATATAAGAATCGCTCAATTATAACTAAAAAGCACACAGTTAAAAAATAAAAAAAACTATTTTTTGTAAAGATTTGTAAAGATCTACTTTTATTTATTCGTTGTTATCATTCAAAAATTAGATTGGCATAGAACTGTATAATAGCTAATTATCAGCCATAATTTGCATGCCATACTGTTGCCCGGTCTGCATAATCGAAAAAATTTGTTTAATTTTTCCTTCGCTAATCAAATTACTAATAGCTGGCGTATTGATTAGAATTTCAAACAATGCTTTACGTCCTTGTTCGGTAGGCACCAGTTTTTGGCTTATAACAGCTTTTAAACTGTTAGCTAATTGTGTACGGATAAAATCATGTGAGTTGCTTTCAAATACATCAATCATACGATTTATGCTTTGAATAGCAGAATTTGTATGCAAAGTAGCAAAAACTAAATGACCAGTTTCAGCGACAGTTAATGCTGCTTGAATTGCGTGTTTATTGCGTAATTCACCTAACAATATAATATCAGGATCTTGTCTTAAAATACTATCAATAATGGCATGATCAAAATAGGTAAGTTCTCTTTGCTGAACTAATGAATTTTGACTTTGATAGATAAATTCAATAGGATCCTCTAGAGTAATAATGTGCTTAGACTGGGTCAAATTGATGTGCTGAATTAATGATGCAAGCGTGGTTGATTTACCACTTCCGGTCGAACCAGTAACTAATATTATACCTGTTTCGTACTTGATTAGTTTCTTAAAAACCTCTGGTGCGCCTATCTCAGATAGATCGGGAATATAATTTTTAATTATTCGAAATACAGCTGAAATGCCCCGTTGTTGATAAAAAATATTGACCCTAAATCGACCTATTCCTGCCGTTTGATAGGCCAAATCAATTTGTCTATTTTGTTGTAATTGTTTTTTTTGTACTTCATTCAGTAACTTTAATAATTCAATTTCCAAGTTTAATGGTAACAATTTTTCTTTTGATAAAATCTGTAGTTGCCCATTAATGCGAATCCGTACAGCTTCGCCACTTGAAAGATGCAAATCTGAAGCATTTTGCGTTACACTAAGCGCTAATATGGAGTTTAACATTACAATTAACCTAGTAATTATTAATTGGGAATTAAAATGAATACAATACATGACAATTTATTGGCTATTAGAAATGAAATTGAAACAATCGCATCAAAATGCAAACGAGATCCCAATACAATAGAACTTATTGCAGTTAGTAAAACTAAACCAGTACAACAGATCACAGAAGCAATAAATGCTGGCCAATTTTCTTTTGGCGAAAATTATGTTCAAGAAGGTATAGAAAAGATCCAATATTTCAAAAAAACTATGCCGTCCAAACTTTTAACTTGGCATTTTATTGGGCCTTTACAGTCGAATAAAAGTAAATTAGTGGCAGAAAATTTTGACTGGATGCATACCATTGATCGCTTCAAAATTGCTCAACGTTTAAATGATCAGCGCCCTACATCCATGGCTAAATTAAATGTGCTAATTCAAGTCAATATTAGCCAAGAAGCTAGCAAGTCAGGAGTTGCCCCTGAAGAAGTTGCGGGTTTAGTAAAACAAATTATTGCGCTACCCAATCTAAATTTACGTGGATTAATGGTCATTCCTGAAATAGAAGATGATTTTAGCAAACAATTAAATGTCTTTACCAGAATGCAGGAACTTTTGCATTCTTTACAAGCTGATTATCCATTTATGGACACATTATCCATGGGCATGAGTAGCGATATGCAAGCTGCGATTGTTGCAGGTAGCACTATGGTTCGTATTGGTACTGCTATCTTTGGGGCAAGGCAGTATTTGTGATATATTGCCAAAATATATTTAGTTAAGGAATTTTAAATGACATCACTTTATTTTTTAGGGAAATCGGTCTTAACGGCATGTTTATATATTTTAATTTTACGCTTATGGATGCAACGGGTACGTGTAAATTTCTATACCCCTTTTACCCAATTTATTGTTCGCATTACTCAACCTGTTATTGGCCCATTACGTAAAGCTATTCCTTCAATTGGACGTATAGATACCGCTACTTGGTTGCTGTTATACCTATTTGCATTGATTAAAATTATTTTTATTTGCCATTATGGAATAATTAACACGCCAATTTGGTCTAGTGAATATCTTCTCTATGCTCTTGCAGCAATAGCTCATGCGTTTGGATATTTATTATTTTGGTTATTGTTATTCCGAGCAGTTTTAAGTTGGGTTAGTCGCGGGCAATCAAATGCGGATGAGCTTCTTGCTCAGTTAACGGAACCTTTTATTGCACCTATACGCCGTATTGTGCCACCGATTGGTATGATTGATATTTCATTTATGATTTTTGTGTTTATTCTGATGTTTTTAAATAGGTTCGCTGTCGATATTTTTGGCTATTTGTGGTTGTTACTTTAAAACAAAATAAAAGGGAGCAATAGCTCCCTGAGATTATCTGTAAACATCAATATAATTCATAGTATATTTTGTCAAAAAACAAAATAATCACATTTTAATATTTTTTATATTTATATTTATATTATTTTGGCCTTTTAATTGATAACGTGATGGCCAAATTTTTTCAACAGGAACTTGCAAATATTCAGAAATAATTCGCTCATATTTAGGGCAATGTCGATATAATGCATTTCTCAAAGTATCGGCCTGCAATCCGCTAGCTCTCGACAATGCTCTTAAATTACCCCCCCTTATTTTAATTTCGCCTACAACTCTAGATGGTGTCCAGTCTTGATCTTGTTCTCTCATTATGAGATCCTCTATTAGTTAAACTTTTGCTATTGTAAAGATTATCGGTATTACAATGCTCAAAATATAAGAAATCACCTAGCAAAGAATAACACATAAAAAAACGAATTAAAATAACAAAAACAAAAAAACACATGGAAAGGGACAGAAAATGACCAAAAGCAACGCAAAAAAACAATATGAAAAAGAAAAAACACGAGCACTAACCGATACAGGAGTAATTAATTTTAGGAATAGATTAAATCTAGTATTAGAAGGTATATCAGGTAATGCCTTTGCTAAAAAAGTTGGTATGTCGGAAGCTGTAATACGGGATTACCTGTCAGGCAAAACCTATCCAGCATTAAATAGACTAGCTATTATTGCCCAAAAATGCGACATTCCAATTGAGTGGCTAGTAACAGGTAAAGGAGAGTGTCGTTTACTGCCAGAATCCGAACGTCGCAGTTCTGTGCATATCCCATTTCACCATCTAAACGAAACGAATAATTCTTATTCACAAATTGAATCAATTCCTTTTGATGTTAACTTAATAAAACATCAATGTTGTGACTACGAAGATTTAACTGCGGTATGGGCAAAAGGTGATAGTATGGAGCCTACAATATCAAATCATGATATACTTATTATCAACAAAGCACATTGCAAACCAATTGATGGCTACTTATATGCTGTGGAATATGAGGATCAAATTAGTATTAAGCGCATTCAAAATCAAGGTGCTAATTTAGCGTTACTTTGTGACAACCCTAAGTACCCTGCTATCATTGGTGATAAATCTGAACCTCAAGATTTTAAAATTATAGGTCTTGTTGTTTACTTATTGAAAGATCTTAACTAACTCTAATTAAGTATCTAAATAAAAACAGCTTTATGAATTTGAACTAATAAGGCTGTTTTAATTCCTTGTGATATCGTTTTTTTCCGTGGATGATAAAATATCAAAACTTTCAGAAAAAAATGCGTTTTAGTACAATATTAGCGCAAAAACCAAACTAACATGACAATCGCTACTAGCATAACTTTATGCTTTTTTCCCCTAGTTATGTTAAAATTAGCATCAAATTTTTTGATTAATTTTACCTATTAATATAATCATTATGCCAAATATAAAAACTCAAAAAAAAGTCGTTGTCGGTATGTCTGGTGGCGTTGACTCTTCTGTCTCTGCTTATTTATTACAACAACAAGGATATAATGTTGTTGGATTATTTATGAAAAACTGGGAAGAGGACGACACAGAAGAATATTGCTCAGCCGCTGCTGACTTAGCAGACGCCCAAGCTGTTTGTGATAAATTAAACATTAAACTACATACTATTAATTTTGCTGCCGAGTATTGGGATAATGTTTTTGAACATTTTTTATCTGAATACAAAGCAGGACGCACACCAAACCCTGATATTTTATGTAATAAAGAAATTAAATTCAAAGCATTTCTTGAATACGCAGCTGAAGATCTTGGTGCTGATTACATTGCAACTGGACATTATGTGCGCAAAAGAGAGGTAGATAATAAAGTTGAGTTACTGCGAGGTATCGACAACAACAAAGACCAGAGTTATTTTCTCTACACTCTTAGTGAATCGCAAATACATCAAAGTTTATTCCCCGTTGGTGAACTTGAAAAACCTGAAGTGCGCAAAATTGCACAGCAACTTGGTCTAGCTACTGCAACTAAAAAAGACTCAACTGGTATCTGCTTTATTGGAGAACGCAAATTTAGTGAGTTTTTAGCACGATATTTACCCGCTCAAGCAGGTAAAATTCGTACTGTCGATGGCGAGGTGATTGGTCAACATCAAGGCCTTATGTATCATACGTTAGGACAACGAAAAGGCTTAGGGATTGGTGGACTAAAACAGGCAGATGACACGCCATGGTATGTTGTTGATAAAGATCTAACCAATAACGAATTGATTGTAGCGCAAGGTCATGATCACCCTGCACTGTTTTCAGACGGGTTAATTGCTCAACAACTACATTGGGTTGACCGTAAAGTGATAACTCAACCATTTAGTTGCACCGTAAAAACACGCTATCGCCAACAAGACATAGCCTGCCAAGTTACTCCATTAACTGATGACAAAATCAAAGTTATTTTTGATAGTCCTGTTGCAGCTGTAACGCCAGGTCAATCAGCAGTATTTTATAACGGCGAGGTATGCCTTGGTGGTGGTATTATAGAAGAACGAATAAAAAGCAGTAAGTAAGGAGTTCTAAAAAGTGAGAAATAAATACCATCATATTGCTATTGCGCTTGCTGGTGCTGTACAAAGCGCAATATTAGTACCTCAACTTGCTAACACTGGTGTTTGCAGTACCATAATTTATGAACAAGCAATAAAAAGCGTTTTTAAAATTACGCCAAAGACTACAGACGATGTTTATGATGGCATTGAAAACATCAAAACAGGATTACAAACATTAATACAACTATTATCATCGGGGCAAAAAGAACAAACCCAAATTATTCGTTACCTGTTTGGCACACTTAGCATTACAAGCAAACTACTAAAAAATAATGACGCATTAGATAAGATAGATCAGCGATTAAAACGTATATCATCACTTTATCCCGATATAAGTGATGAAATTGTTAGAGCGCATATTGATGACCTATCTTATTCTTTAGCAGGAATTTATTCTGATATCATTAGCCCTATATCAACTAAAATTAAAGTGATTGGCAAAGTCGAGTTTTTGCAAAACACATTAGTGCAAGCTAAAGTAAGAACAGCGCTTTTGGGTTGTGTTCGAGCCGCCATTTTATGGTATCAAGTTGGTGGCAATCGTTTTCAACTTATTTTTAACCGCAAGCGCATTTGTAGCGCTGCACAACAGCTATTAGAGCAAATTAATTGAGCAAACTAGCTTACACTTTATAACTGATATTTCAAAATAGCAACGGAGTTAAACCGATGGAATTATCTGCACTTACATCCCTTTCACCCATTGATGGGCGTTATGGCGAAAAAACAAGAGAATTACGCACCATTTTTAGCGAATATGGTTTATTAAAATACCGTGTCCAAGTCGAGATTTGTTGGCTACAAAAATTAGCCTCGCAGGCAGATATTTTAGAAATTCCAGCCTTAAGCCAATCAGCTATCGATCATCTGAACCAAATTATTGAACAATTTAGTGAACAAGATGCAAATCGCATTAAAGAAATTGAAAAAACAACCAATCATGATGTCAAAGCGGTGGAGTATTATTTAAAAGAAAAAGTCAGCAAAAACGAGGAATTACACGCAATCAATGAGTTTATTCATTTTGCCTGCACATCAGAAGACATTAACAACTTATCTTATGCATTAATGCTAAAAACAGCTAAAGAGTCTATCTTAATCCCCTATTGGAATAAGCTAATTGATAACATCAGCGCACAAGCAAAAGCTTATCGGGACTTACCACTACTTTCAAGAACACACGGTCAACCAGCTACCCCCACAACAATCGGTAAAGAATTTGCCAATGTAGCTTACCGCCTAAAACGCCAGTTAAAACAGTTACAAGAGGTTGAAATACTGGGGAAAATTAACGGAGCGACAGGCAACTATAATGCACATATTGTAGCTTATCCACAAGTAAATTGGCATAAATTCAGTGAAGATTTTGTCTACTCGCTAGGACTAAAATGGAATCCTTATACCACACAAATCGAACCTCATGACTATATTGCAGAATTCTTTGATTGTGTAGCACGCTTTAATACCATTCTAATCGACTTTGATCGTGATATTTGGGGCTATATTGCATTAAATCACTTCAAGCAAAAGACTATTGCAGGTGAAATAGGATCTTCTACAATGCCACATAAAGTTAACCCGATTGACTTTGAAAACTCAGAGGGCAACTTAGGGCTTGCCAATGCTATCATAAAGCATTTAGGCAGCAAATTGCCAATTTCTCGCTGGCAACGCGATTTAACTGACTCAACAGTCTTACGTAATCTTGGAGTTGGCATTGGCTATGCCATTATCGCTTACCAATCAACTTTAAAAGGGTTAAATAAACTTGAAGTCAACGAGGCTTATTTACTTGAAGAACTTAATTGTAATTGGGAAGTGCTTGCCGAGCCTATCCAAACAGTTATGCGTCGTTATGGAATAGAAAAACCCTACGAAAAATTAAAAGAATTAACTAGAGGGAAACGTGTTGATGTACAAGACATTAAACAATTTATCGACTCTTTAGCGTTGCCCGAAGCTGAAAAAATGCGATTAAAACAGCTAACCCCAGCTAACTATATCGGTTACGCAACGAGTTTTGTTGACAAACTATAATAATAACCACTTAAATCTAATAAATAGCCTGAAACGAGCTACTGCAAACCTTTCAGGCTGTAAAATAAACTCATTAATTGAGTCAAATAAAAGTATATAATTTGTAGAGATAGGAAACTGTAATTGAATATCCGCATTGCAACACGAAAAAGCCCTTTAGCTCTATGGCAAGCTAATTTTGTTAAGCAACAGCTATTAGCTGCTCACCCAAATTTAACGGTGGATTTGCTCCCTATGACAACTAAAGGTGACGTATTACTTGATAGCCCACTATCAAAAATTGGAGGAAAAGGCCTTTTTGTTAAACAACTAGAACAAGCAATACTAAATAATGAGGCAGATATTGCTGTCCACTCGATAAAAGATATTCCTGCTGAGTTTCCCGAAGGGCTAGCTCTCACGACAATTTGCAAACGAGATGATGTACGTGATGCGTTTATTTCAAATAAATATTCAAACCTAGATGAACTACCCAATAATGCAGTGGTTGGCACATCAAGCTTACGACGTCAATGTCAATTGCGAGCTAAATATCCACATTTACAAATTAAAGAACTTCGAGGTAATGTCGGCACTCGTTTAGCGAAGCTCGACAATAATGAGTATGACGCAATTATTTTAGCTGCAGTTGGCTTAAAACGGTTGGCATTAGATGGCAGAATCAAACAATATATTGATACCAGCTTAATTTTACCTGCTGTTGGACAGGGTGCGATTGGCATTGAAACAAGAACAAATGACAAGCAAATATTAGATATTCTTTCAGTGCTTGATGATAAAAATAGCCACATTTGTATCCAAGCTGAAAGAGCGATGAATAAAGCCTTACAAGGTGGTTGCCAAGTCCCCATTGCTTGCTATAGTCAATTAAATAATAATACCTTATTATTAGAGGGCCTTGTTGGATGCATTGATGGTTCTAACATAATCAAAGCCTCGTTAACTGGTAGTTTAACCGAAGCAGAAAGGCTAGGACAAGAGCTAGCAAATTGCCTGCTAAAACAAGGTGCAAAAACAATATTACAGGAATTACATCAAAAATGATTTTTGTAACCAGACCCTCTCCAGAGGGTGAAAAGCTTGCCCAACTATTTAATCAAGCAAACTTGCCAGCGCAGCATCTCCCATTTTTTAAAATCTCACAAGGAAATGAGCTTCTAAATTTACAAGAACAATTCAATAATCTTGTACCCAACGATATAGTCATTATTGTTTCACCGCAAGTTACGCATGTTATTAATGCACATTTTTCAAATCTAATATTGCCAACTAACATTCGTTATTACGCAATAGGCAAAAAGTCAGCACAATTATTCAGCCAATTCACTACAGCTAAAATCAACTATCCCGAAAAAGAAAATAGCGAAGGGTTATTGGCAAAACTTCAACAAGAATCTGTACAAAACCATACCATTTTAATTTTATGTGGCAATTCGGGACGACAATTATTAGCACAAACATTAACAAATCGAAAAGCTAAGGTTAAATCTATAGCGTGTTATGATCGCAAACCAATCAACTATCCATCGAATATATTTTCTAGAAATACTGAAAACCAAATCATCATTATTACCAGCCTAGAACATTTAATCCAGCTTGAGTTATATAGCAATCTTAAACATAAAACGCATGTTAATCTTGTTGTCACAAGCCAACGAATCTTTGCAAAAGCCAAACAACTTAAATGGCAAAAAATTCTACTAGTTAATAGTGCCAATAATCAAAATCTGTTTGAGGCTGTAACGATAAACCATGCTATAACGACATAATAAAAATAGATTAATACGATGTTTATATGCCAAGTAAAACCATTAAAGGTACAAGATGAATGATCAATAAATACTGAGAAAAATGGTACTCGACTTCGAGCTAGCTGTTGTGGATCTAAAAATAAAATCAACTCAATTTAATAATAAACAAGCTACTTAAAAATAGTATATGATCTTTTTTCAATAAAAGAATAATCAAAATTTATTTAAAACGAGATTAACTCTGTGTCATAATGCCAATATAAATTTCTAATAAATCTAAATGAGGTCATTTATGCCACCAAAATACTATGGCGCCAATGCAACACTATCAACAATAAACACAACTTCATTTAGCCAACCATCAACAACTGCGACTCAAAATGAAGCAAATAAGACTATGAAAGAAGACAAAAGAAATTCAACAGACCCACAACCTTATCCACCTGTAGAATCTAAGGCTCAACCCAAGTCAATTAACAACAACGCCAACAGTAGCTGTACCCCTACTTCAAAGCTATCGATAATTGCTATAGCATTAACCGTTTGCTTAAGTGGTTTTGGTTTTTATTATGGTCATCAGCAAATTAAGCAGCAAAAAAAGGTCATTTCGACATTGCAAACTGAATTGGCAAATTTAAAACAAACAACAAAACAAAGCATCACCAATGATTTACAAGATAGTATTAACGATGCAATCAATAAGCAAAACCAACAATTTAACTCGTTAGAACAGCGTGTTAAGCGTGAGCTTGACGATCAGCAAGAAAAGCAACAGCAATTAAGCAATCAATTTAATGATTCATTAAAACTTACCGAACAAAACTTGCAAAAAATTAATGAACGCTTAGCTGCTATGTCCACCACCGATCACAATGTTTGGTTAATTTCACAAGCAAATTATTTAGTACATTTAGCAGGTCGTAAAATATGGAATGACCAAGATTACACATCAGCACGATTACTACTAAAAAGTGCAGATCAAAGCCTTGTACAAGCTGAGGATCCGAGCTTACTACCTGCAAGGCAAGCTATTGATAAAGATATCAATTCGCTCGCTCAAGTAAGTTTTATTGATACTGATGGTATTATTATTAACTTAATTGGCCTGTCAGAATCACTTACCGAATTACCTTTAGTTGGCAATTATAAAGATATTGACCTTGGTATGACGCTATATAGCGAAGATACTACCAATGCAAACAGCTATAATGATAAATCCAAAAATGTTGATACCACAAGCAATACTGTACAGGCGAATTCTAATAATGTAGTTGATAACAATAATAATGAGTTATCATCATCAATTAGTGAGTGGTCCAGCAATTTGTTAAGCAGTACTAGGACCTTTATGGATAAATTCATTACTATTGAAAAACTTGACGATAAAGATAACAATTTTAAAGCATGCTTAGAACAAGCTGGCAAAGATGAAAAACAAATCACAAAATGCCAAATTTTAAAAGCACCACTGAGTTTAGAACAATCACTTTACCTGCGTGAAAACATTCGTTTCCGCCTATTGATTGCAGCACAAGCAGTACCAAGGCATCAAGAACTTATTTACCAACGAGCACTTAGCGATGCCGCTATTTGGGTTAATGCCTATTTTGATGGTAATGCGCCAAGCGTGAAAGCATTCATTAATGAACTTGAAAGTTTACAAAATCAATCTATCAGTAATCAAAATGTCCCAGAAGGCCTAGCTAGCATCGGCGAGCTTGAAAAACTGATGCAAACCCGTGTTCGTTCAATGTTAGCAAAATAGGAGAATAATGATGATAAAAATACTAATTATTTTCTTAGTGCTAGTCGGTGGATTGTTTCTTGGGCCATTATTACAAGGGCAGCAAGGCTCAGCGGTATTTGAATTTGCTAATTATCGTATTAGCATGTCGTTTAATTCATTTATGATATTTGAATTAATTGGGTTGCTTTTCCTTTACCTAATTTATTGTTTTTTTAGTAAAATATTTAGTTCTAAAACGGCATTAGGCAATTGGCTAAGCTTACATTCTCCAAAAAAATCAATAAAACGCATTGAACAAGCACAAACCTTATTGCTTGAGGGCGATTATAAGCAAGCTGCCAAACTTTTTGTAAAAAGCGCTAAAGGGGCAAAAAATATCACTTTATCGTATTTACTTGCAGCCCAAGCTCAAATCAATAATAATGAATTAATTGAGGCAAATCAATCTCTTGAGCAAGCTGCTAAAAATTGCCAATCAAAAGATTTATTTACCTTTCAATTGGTACAGATTCGCTTACAAATAAAAAACCACGAATACACTGCTGCAAGAATGACATTGAATCAACTATTAAACGAAAAACCACGCAATGGTGAAGTGCTTAGACTAGCTGATCAACTTTATTACGAAATGGGCGATTATCAAGCAATCATAGACCTATTGCCAGCAATGTATAAAGCTAAAGCGTATAGCGAATTGCGATTAGATCAGCTTAAACAAACAGCCTATATTGGCCGAATTAAACAACTTTCAGCTAGCGATGATCCTCAAGCGCTAGTAAAATGGTGGCACTCACAACCCCGAGCCATCTTAAATAATATTACTTATCAAAAAGCGGTAGCCGATAGTTTTAATCAATTAGGCCAAACCAATGAGGCAGAAAAGTTATTAAAGTCGATAAATAAGCTAGAACCAAAAGAAAGAACATAAAAGCGCACAAATAAAAAACAGGGCAAATGCCCTGTTTTTTATTTGTGCTTAAAATAGCCTTTATACATCGTAATTAGAAATTGATTATCGAATAACGTAAAATCAAACAATAAAGTAACGAATTAACGCCATAAAGCATATACCAGCAACCACAATACACATTAAATTTTTGGTTACAAAAGCAATAATGACAGTTGGAATTGTTGCTAAGCAATACTCTATATTAAAAGTAGGAAACTGTCCTTGTTTTGCTACAAATAAATTTTGCACAAACAGTGCAGTTAAAATACATAAAGGTACATACGACAAAAACTGAATTACACTATTAGGTAACTGCAATTTCCGAACCAATAAAAATGGGATAATTCTCGGCAACCAAGTTACTAACCCACAACCGAAAATAATTAATAAGCTATACATTGTCATACATCACGCTCCATTGCCATCCCCATAAAACAACCGATAAGCGTACTGATTAAAATAGCCATTTCAGGAGATACAAAGCGCATTAACAAAATAAGCGTAATCGCAACCGTTAGCATTGCTAAAATTCGATTTTTAAAATGCTTACTTTTATCACCAATTAATTGTAAATATAACAAACCAATAAACATGGCTACTAGAGCATAATCTAAACCGAACAGAGCAGGATCGGGTAACCATTCACCAATTAAAGCACCCAATAAGCAAGATAAAATCCAAGTAGTATAAGCGGTTAAGTTAAGTCCATGCATCCAAGCTGCGTTAATAGGCTCTTTATTAGCAATAGCATTCATAGCAACAGCAAAAGTTTCGTCAGTCAATAAGCTACCAATACCAATATTATTAAATAGCGAAAACTTGCGAAAAATGGGGGCTGTTGCCATGCTCATTAAGAAATGACGTGAATTAATTAAAAAAGTAGTAAAAATAATGGCTGAAATGGGTGTCGCTACCATCATTAATCCAGCAATAATAAATTGTGCTGCACCAGCATAAACGATAATAGCCAGCAACGTAACTTCAAATACTGACAAGTTTGCTGATTTGCCCACAACGCCAGCCGCAATACCAATACCGATGTAACCCAATAATGTTGGAATACAGGCATAAACTCCATCTTTAAATGTTAATGACATAACAACCACCTAAAAATAAACATTGTATTATCGTAAATTATCAATAAGCGCAAAGTATCAGCAGTTTGCTTGAATATAAAAATAAATGCAATGAGTTATTCATTGATTTGCGATATTTTCGATTTTGCAAAAACACACCTATTTAAATTTTTTCAAGGTTAGGTCTAACATAAATCTTATCGCCATAACAATACTTATCTTCAACGACTTTAGGTTTGATATAATAAATAATCCTACCACCATTTTTTCCCTGATTAGGCATACCATAAAGAGTTTGTACATAAAGAGCACTCGTTGACACGGTCAATTTATACGGAGCTAAGCAAATAGCTAATGTTAGCATAATCAAATCAATGCAATGATTAATTTGTAACAAAACTTGGTTAACTACCGTGTGTTAAGCGATGTTTGTAAAATAATTTTACCTAAATCGCAAAAAGTAATGATAAACAATAAAAATTGCACGATCCAATATCAAAAATAGATATAGAGCTCTATCTATTTTTTAATTTTGCTATAATATTTACAAAAGCATCTTTGACAATTAAAAAACATTTATTTATTAAAAGTGATAAAGCAATCTATGTATACAGGAACTCTATTTATTGTTTCAGCGCCAAGTGGTGCTGGTAAATCAAGTTTAATTCAAGCTTACCTTTCCCAAAATAATTTGTACCCAGCCAAAGTATCAATTTCGCATACAACACGCACACCTCGCCCTGGTGAAGCGCATGGCGAGCATTATTATTTTGTGGATCATGAGCACTTTGAATCATTAATTGCCAAGCAGGCATTTGTTGAATATGCTAACGTTTTTGACCACTATTACGGCACATCTAAAGCCGAAATCGAGCAAAGCCTAGCACAAGGTATTAATGTTTTTTTAGATATTGATTGGCAAGGTGCTAGGCAAGTACGCAAAAAAATGCCTCATGCAAAAAGTATATTTATATTACCACCCTCACTAAAAGAGCTTGAAAATCGGCTAGTAAAGCGTGGGCAAGATGACAGTAATATCATTGCCAAACGAATGAAAAAAGCACAGGCTGAAATTTCGCATTATAACGAGTATGACTATGTCATTATCAATGACGATTTTGATGCATCGTTAAATGCCTTAAGCGCAATAATTACCACAGCTAGTTTAGAGCAATCAAAACAAACTGTTATCAATAAACAATTATTAGCAGATTTGTTGGCAAACCATTCAAATTAAAACATATATGATATCGCCTAAATATCAGTGCGATATCATTGATAGAATAAATTAATGACCTAATCCTCTATCGGCCTGATCGTTTTGAATTAACTCTAACTTATAGCCATCAGGATCTTCAACAAAAGCAATAATAGTTGTGCCCCCTTTAACTGGTCCGGCTTCACGAATAACTTTACCGCCTGCTTGTTTCACGTCATGGCACATTTTAGCTACATCATCAACACCAATTGCAATATGACCAAATGCCGAACCATGTTCATATTGATCCGTACCCCAGTTATAAGTTAACTCAATAACTGAACTGGTAGTTGCATCACCATAGCCAACAAAAGCTAATGAATATTGGTATTCAGTATTTTCACTGGTTCTTAACACACGCATTCCCATTATACGAGTATAAAAATCAATGGAACGTTGTAGATCGCCAACGCGGATCATGGTATGTAATATACGCATTACTTTATTGCTCCTTATCACATTAAAATTTGTGGTGAGTTTATACGTTAGTGCTTAGACAGGCAAATATTTGTTGCAGATTAGGAATGCATGATAAAAAATAACTACAAAAAACGAGTAAAATTAACATTTTGCTCACCATAAAGATGAGCAAAATTCAATCAAAAATGACATGCAATTTATTAAAAATTAAAAACTCTTATTTTATTGAATTTTTAAAACTACGAGGTGAAGCGCTAATTTGTTTACCGTTAGTCACTAAACGAACAGGTTGGCCAACAAAGAAATCGTTAGGAGAACCTTTTTGAACAATAACAATATTTGATCCCTTATTCTGTTTAATTTCTAATTCAACCCCTTCAGCTTGGTTGGCTTTATTTTGAATTGCATCGCCCAAAATTGCACCACCAATAGCACCTGTAGCAGCTGCTAATACTCGACCAGTGCCATCACCAATGGTATTGCCTAAAACACCACCTAGAACAGCACCACCTAAAGTACCCGCTACGTTTTCACTCTTACCATTTGACGCATTAGCTTGAATTTTAACTGGTCGTACAGAAACAACTGTACCATAACTCACTTGTTGAACTTGTTTTGCTTGATCAGCCGTATATACATCGCCAGAATGGAGATCACTATTGCTACATCCAGATATAAGTGCAGCTAAAATAGTTAATGTGACGATTTTTTTCATAATTAATTCCTCATGTAATGTTCGTATAAACTCGTTATACATTGTTTAGGATAATATTGTTTTTGAAAAACAACAATACCATTTTCATTATTTTATCAATAGCCAATACAATTTATGCCTAAGTTAGGTTATACTCAGCGCAATATTTTATTAAGTATATAATGAATATATGAAACGGTTATTTTTTCAAGTAATATTATCAGTTATGATAACTGCCTGTCATGATGTAAATCAAGCGCCACAAAAAACAGATAATGCTGCTTTTGAGCAACCATCAGGTGGTTGTTTAGATAATAAAACAGCAAATGATTCACATCTTGGCAAAGTTCCTGCTTTAGGATGTCCCGTAAAATAATTTAATAGGCATATGTAACATAATGAAAACTATCGAAATCGACGAAGAATTATACCAATTTATTGCTGGCCAAACTAAACATATTGGTGAAGACGCATCAAGTATATTACGACGTTTGTTAAATATAAACCAATCAGGATTGGCAAAACAACGAACTAGCGTAAAAAAAGAAAATCATTATCCTCTTTTTAATGATTTATTAACTAGCAACACTTTTACAAACGAAAAATCCATTATTAGTCGTTTTATATTATTACTTAGTGCTTTATATAACTATAATCCAGCACTTTTTGCTATTGCCGCCACTTCATTGCATGGTAGCAAACGACAATATCTTGCAAAAGACAAGCTATCACTCGAAACATCGGGTAAAAATACCAAACCTCGCGAAATTACTGGCACACCTTATTGGGTTATTAGTAATACCAATACTGCCAGAAAAATGTATATTATTGAATCGATAATGAGTGACATGGGCATATCTGAAACAATGATAAACCAAGTTACCAACGCTTTTTTACCTTAACAGGTTAAATAAAAACATATATAACGTTAAAAACACGATATAAACTCAATCAATTCATGTTTTTAGCCTTTATAAAATATTAGTTTATGAAAGAGGAGTAAAAAATGGCCAAGCAAAGCCGCGCAGGAATGCTAGCACAAGCATCGGATCTTATTAATGTTGAAGCCTTAAAAAATAATTATTACCAAATCCAACCTGATACGGATAATGCTAGCCAATTAGTCATTTTTGGTACGTCTGGTCATCGTGGCAGTTCCAACAAAGGTACATTTAATGAAGCTCATATATTAGCCGTTGCTCAAGCCATTGCCGAATACCGCAAAGCCAATAACATTACTGGTCCATGCTTTATTGGTCAAGACACCCATGCACTTTCAGAACTTGCATTAAAATCAGTTATTGAAGTTTTTGTTGCTAATGAACAAACTGTGGTTATGGCTCATGATTGGGGCTATACACCAACGCCAGTGATTTCACATGCTATTTTAACCTATAACCAAGGCAAACATTCCCAGCTTGCCGATGGCATCGTAATTACGCCATCACATAACCCACCTGAAGATGGCGGAATAAAATATAATCCAACTAATGGTGGCCCTGCAGATACTGATATTACAAAGCAAATAGAAAACCGTGCTAATGAATTACTAAAAAACAAACTAAATGGTGTAAAACGCATTAGCGTAGACAAAGCAATAAATTCAAATTATATCCATACGAAAGAATACGAAACCGATTATATTAACGATCTTGAAAATATTCTCGATCTATCTCTCATCAAATCATCATCACTAAAAATTGGTGTTGATCCATTGGGTGGTGCTGGTATTACTTATTGGCCTAGAATTGCCGAAAAATATGGTATTAACTTAAATATTGTTAACAACAACATCGATCCAACATTTAGTTTTATGCACCTAGATCATGATGAAGTGATCAGAATGGACTGCTCAAGCCGTTGGGCAATGGCTGGATTATTAAAATTAAAAGACCAATTTGATTTAGCCTTTGGTAACGACACTGATTTTGATCGGCATGGTATAGTGACCCCTACAGGGCTAATGAACCCAAATGCCTATCTTTCTACTTGTGTAAATTACTTGTTCCAAAATCGCCCTCAATGGCATAAAGATATCGCCATTGGTAAAACGCTAGTCACAAGCTCAATGATTGATCGAGTAGCCAATAGCTTAAACAAAAAATACTTAGAATACCCAGTTGGCTTTAAATGGTACGCTGATGGGCTTTACCAAGGTAAACTAGGCTTTGCTGGCGAAGAAAGTGCTGGCGCCTCATTTTTAAGAACCAACGGTAAAGTTTGGACGACCGACAAAGATGGGATTATTTTATGCTTATTAGCGGCCGAGATGACAGCTAAATTGGGTAAAAATCCACAAGAACAATATCAAAAGTTGGAAGAAAAATTTGGTGTTTCTTATTATGGGCGAATTCAAGCGCCAGCCTCGTTTAATGAAAAACAAAAACTAGCGAAACTTGATGCAAGTCAATTAACTACCGACAACCTAGCTGGCGAAAAAATTACTCAATGCCTAACGACTGCACCTGCTAATAATGCACCAATTGGTGGGCTTAAAGTGATTACAGAAAACGGTTGGTTTGCCGCTCGCCCTTCAGGAACCGAAGATGCTTACAAAATTTATGCTGAAAGTTTTATAAGCAACGAACATTTAAGTACGCTTCAACAAGAAGCGCAAGAAATTGTGGCAAAAGCAATTAAATAGTTAGCCGAATTTGCAATGAAAAGCAACTGTTAAAGTTGCTTTTCATTTTTAAAGTACAATTTGAATTCCAACTTAACATTTTGATTTTCTGATAAAAACGATTTTATTAGTTTTTTGTTTCTATCAACACCTAATTTTTCCCAATCGCTTTATACCATTTGATATGGCGTAGCATTTTGTATACATACCGATCAAAAAAGCTAGTTTCACTAATATTCTATTTTAAAGTACAATTTGAATTCCAACTTAACATTTTGATTTTCTGATAAAAACGATTTTATTAGTTTTTTGTTTCTATCAACACCTAATTTTTCCCAATCGCTTTATACCATTTGATATGGCGTAGCATTTTGTATACATACCGATCAAAAAAGCTAGTTTCACTAATATTCTATTTCATCTGAATAAATGCATCAGCACTTATTACTGATGCAAATCCCGTCAATGCCGACATAAAACCACTATGCACCATTTGAGCAGAAAGGATTTGATCATTAAATTCAAGATCTCGCGTTGTGCAAGCATTATGAATTAAAATAGGCTGATAACCTAGTTCGCAAGCGTAGCGCGTAGTTGAATCAACACACATGTGGCTCATCATGCCGCAAAGAACTAATTGTTCTATGCTTTCTTGCTGTAATTTTTGTTGTAAATTGGTTTGGTAAAAGCTATTGGGAAAATTTTTATAATATATTCACGTAAATCCTTAATAGGTAATAGGCTAGAGTGAATTTCAGCGCCATTACTTCCTTTAACAAAAAAGTTAGCATTAGGATCAGATTTTGTATGTTGAATATAATAGATGGGTAACTGTTTTAATCTAAAATATTGCTGTAATTTTAGAACATTTTTTAATGTAGATTCGGTATTAACTAAGGCAAATTTACCTTCTGGAAAATAGTCATTTTGGACATCAATAATCACTAATGCCTGTTTCATCTTTTTTCTCCTTTGTTATCTTTCTATTTATAATTATGTAATAATTGAGTAACGCATAACATAGTAGACTGAAAGCCTTTGCTATTATTCGCTTTCAAAATGAAAAATGGATAAAAAAGATCGAGCTATTTTAGATGAATTGAAAAAGAACAGCCGTCAATCATGGAAAGAGATTGGCGAAAAAGTATTTTTAACAGGGCAAGCTGTTGGGCAGCGAGTTCAAGAACTGCACGCTAATCACATTATCGAAAAGTTTACTATCAAAGAAAAAACCAGCAATCTACAATTTATCACCATTTATATGGATTCCAACCAATTCAGAGCATTTGAAAATAGGGTTAAATCATTTAACGAAATTATCGAGTTTTATAAAATTACAGGCGATGGGTGTTATATGATAAAAAGTTGCTTTATTGATGAAAGATTAACGCTATTTTTAGAAGAAATTGAGCAATATTGTCGATACAAAATTAATCATCAACTACAACAAATTATTTAATGTTATACAGTTGTAAAAAATATTCAGGATTCTATACCATTTAAGCGTGAAAATAACTGATTATCTTAAACTTAAGTAAACAATTCATGCCCATTAGCTAAGAATAAATACGAATTTTATTAATAAAAAACAAAAAACAGTTGCGAGTAAGCAATTTATGTTATATTTTGTTCAATAGCTTTAATTATTAACTCAGTTAAAGGTTATTATTTTATGATTTGTTTTTGCGTTTTTGTAACTAATTTTATCACTAAACATCATCATCACCATCATTCCTGAATAGTCTTCGGGCGATTGGTGCTGGAAGACGTTGATCTTCCGGTGATATCGCAAAAGCAAATAGAAAACCCTCGGAAGATCAAACTTCCGGGGGTTTTTTGTTTGTAATTTATAAATTTTTTGGATAGATGGGAGAATATTATGTTAGATAATTCGCGTTTACGCATTGCGATGCAAAAATCAGGTCGTTTAAGCGATGAGTCAAAAAAGTTACTGGCTCAATGTGGCATTAAAATAAATCTTCAAGAACAACGCTTAATTGCCTTTGCTGAAAATATGCCAATTGATATCTTACGAGTTCGTGATGATGACATACCTGGGCTGGTTATTGATGGTGTTGTCGATATTGGTATTGTTGGCGAAAATGTACTAGAAGAAGAAGTCTTAGATAGACAAGCAGAAGGAGAAAATCCACAATTTAAAAAATTGCGCAATTTAGATTTTGGTGGCTGTCGTTTGTCGATTGCAGCGCCTCGTGATTTTGATTATACGGGACCTGAATGTTTAAATGATTTGCGAATTGCCACAACTTACCCTCACCTACTACGTCGCTATCTTGCTCAATATAATGTGACTTTTAAAACCTGTTTACTTAATGGTTCGGTCGAAGTTGCGCCACGAGCTGGGCTTGCTGATGTGATTTGTGATTTAGTTTCCAGTGGAGCAACACTTGAAGCAAACGGACTTAAAGAGATAGAAGTCATTTATCAATCAAAGGCCTGTCTAATTCAACGACAAGGTGAAATGTCTACAATCAAACAAGCATTAATAGATAAAATTATGACTCGAATTCAAGGGGTGATCCAAGCTCGAGAATCAAAGTATATTATGTTACACGCGCCAACTGCGGTTTTAGATGATGTTGTTGCTTTACTCCCTGGCGCTGAAAATCCAACCATTTTACCGTTAACTGGTGAACAAAATCGAGTGGCATTACATATGGTCAGCACTGAATCGCTCTTTTGGGAAACCATGGAAAAACTAAAAGCGTTAGGAGCAAGCTCAATTCTTGTATTACCAATTGAAAAAATGATGGAGTAAAAATATGAAACTCTCTTATTGGCAACAATGTACTAATGAACAACAAGCAGCATTATTAACTCGGCCTGCAATTAGTTCTTCTGAATCAATTAGCAAAGCAGTGGCTGACATTTTGGCACAAGTTAAACAAAATGGGGATCAAGCATTAAAAACGCTTAGTAATAAGTATGATAAAGTTCAAATTAAGCAAATTAAACTAACTCAAGATGAAGTCAAATTGGCAACCAGTCGAGTTAACCCTGAATTAAAACAAGCGATGCAACTTGCCGTTGCTAATATTAAGAAGTTTCACCAAGCGCAAATCCAACAAACCATTACAGTTGAAACAATGTCAGGAATAAAATGCCAACAAGTAACTCGCCCAATTGATTCTGTTGGACTTTATATTCCAGGTGGTTCAGCACCTTTATTATCAACCGTATTAATGCTTGCTACCCCTGCTAAAATTGCGGGTTGCCGTAAAGTAATTTTATGTTCTCCTCCTCCGATTGCTGATGAAATATTATATGCAGCTGAACTTTGTGGAGTGACTGAAATTTATCAACTCGGAGGAGCTCAAGCTATCGCTGCTATGGCATTTGGTACAGAATCGGTACCTAAAGTGGCGAAAATCTTTGGACCTGGTAATGCGTATGTCACCGAAGCGAAACGTCAAGTAAGCCAGAGTTTAGATGGTGCTGCCATTGACATGCCTGCTGGCCCTTCTGAGGTGCTGGTCATTGCTGATAGTTCGGCAAATCCTGCTTTTATTGCCGCCGATCTTTTATCACAAGCGGAACATGGTCCAGATTCGCAAGTCGTTTTGTTAACGCCAGATGAGAAAATAGCTCAAACAGTATCGATCGAAGTTGATAAACAACTAGCCAATCTATCGCGCAAAAACATTGCCGAAAAAGCCTTACAAGAAAGTCGTTTAATTGTGACTAGCGATTTAGATGAATGTGTCAATATCAGTAATTGCTACGGACCAGAGCATTTGATTATTCAAACATCTAATGCGGATGAGTTAGTTGAAAAAATCACTAGTGCTGGCTCAGTATTTTTAGGGAATTGGTCACCAGAATCAGCAGGAGATTACGCATCAGGAACCAATCATGTACTACCTACTTATGGCTATACCGCAACATATTCTAGTCTTGGACTTGCTGATTTTCAAAAGCGTATGACCGTGCAAAAATTAACGCCAGAGGGATTAAAAATGATAGGTAACGCTGTTGAGCTTATGGCCGAAGCTGAACAACTTACTGCACATAAACAAGCCGTAACACTCCGTTTAGCGGCATTACAAGCAGAAAATAAATAAGGTAATTAACATGGATATCAATAAACTTGTTAGAAAGAATGTACAAAAACTAACGCCATACCAATCTGCTCGTCGAATTGGTGGTAATGGCGATGTGTGGTTAAATGCCAATGAATTCCCCGTTGCACCGCATTTTGAGTTAAAGGAACAAAGCCTAAACCGTTATCCTGAACCACAACCAGAAAAGGTTATCAACCGTTACGCTCAATATGTTGGTGTTACGCCAGAACAAGTCATTGTGAGTCGAGGAGCAGATGAAGCCATTGAGTTATTAATGCGTGCTTTTTGTGAGCCTACTCAAGATAGTATTTTATATTGCCCGCCAACTTATGGTATGTATCAAGTTAGTGCTGAAACACTTGGAATAGAAACCAAAACTGTTCCAACAACAGCAGATTGGCAGCTCGATCTTCAAGGAATAAAACAAAATCTTGATAAAGTAAAACTGATCTATGTCTGCTCACCTAATAATCCTACAGGTAATTTAATCAATCCTGATGATATTAAGATGTTACTTGATATAGCTAAAGATCGTGCATTAGTTATCATTGATGAAGCTTATATTGAATTTTCACCCGAATCATCAGTCGTTAGTTGGCTTGCTAATTATCCACATTTAGTGATTTTGCGTACCTTATCTAAAGCGTTTGCGTTAGCAGGATTACGTTGCGGTTTTACTATTGCCAATAAAGCAGTGATTGATGCACTACAAAAAGTCATTGCGCCTTATCCTCTTGCAACGCCCGTGGCCGATATTGCAACACAAGCGCTGAGTAAAGATGGTATTAATACCATGAAATTGCATGTGATCAATTTAAATAAGCAGAAAGAGAAGTTTACCAACCAATTATCTCAACTACCGATTGTTGAAAAAGTTTACCCAAGTCGATCCAACTACTTATGTGTTAAATTTCAAGATAATAAAGAAGTATTTAACACCTTATGGAATAAAGGAATTATTTTACGAGATCAAAGCAAAGTAATTGGACAACAAAATATGATTCGCATTACCATTGGCACTCAAGCTGAATGCGAGGCGGTAATTTCAGCACTCAAAACGATAAAATAGGAGTAATCATGTTACAAAAATACTTATTTATTGATCGAGATGGCACACTAATTACCGAGCCACCTATTGATTTTCAGGTTGATCGTTTTGACAAATTAGCTTTTGAACCCAACGTAATCCCTGCTCTGTTAAAACTACAATCAGCAGGGTATAAATTAGTCATGGTCACCAATCAAGATGGACTAGGTACAAGTAGCTATCCACAAGCAGATTTTGATGGCCCACATAACCTTATGATGCAAATTTTTAAATCACAAGGTGTTAATTTTGAAGATGTCCTAATTTGCCCTCATTTTCCTGAGGATAATTGCGAGTGCCGTAAGCCTAAAATTCAATTAGTTTTACCTTATCTTATCAGTGGTAAGTTAGATACACAAAACAGTTATGTTATTGGTGATAGACTCACCGATATTCAACTTGCTGAAAATATGCAAATAAAAGGATTACGCTATCATCCTGAAAATCTCAATTGGAATGAAATTGCTCAACAGTTAACAGAGGTTAATCGTTATGCTAAAGTTGAGCGTAATACCAAAGAAACCAAGATATTAGTCGAGGTCTGGCTCGATCGCCAAGGTGGTAGCCAAATTAATACAGGAATTGGCTTTTTTGATCATATGCTTGATCAAATTGCTACCCATGGTGGAATTAAACTCAATATCCAAGTCGATGGCGATTTACATATTGATGATCACCATACAATTGAAGATACAGGACTTGCTTTAGGTGAGGCACTAAAAAAAGCACTGAATAATAAGCGAGGTATTACTCGATATGCTTCTGTTATTCCTATGGATGAGTGCCTAGCTAAGTGCGCAATAGATATTTCTGGTAGGCCGTACCTTAAATTTAAAGCAGAATTTACTCACCAAAAAGTCGGCGATATGAGCACACAAATGGTAGAGCATTTCTTTTACTCTCTGAGCTATGCAATGGGTATCACGTTACATATTGAAACAGAAGGCGATAACGATCATCACAAAGTAGAAAGTTTGTTTAAAGCCTTTGCGCGAACCTTAAAACAAGCCATAAAAATTGACGGTGACCGTTTACCAAGCTCAAAAGGGGTATTATAAATGAATATAGTCATTCTCGATACTGGCTGTGCTAATCTTTCATCGGTTAAATATGCTGTGCAACGATTAGGTTATGAGCCAATAATTAGTCTTGAGCCTGATGTGGTACTTAACTCTGATAAACTGTTTTTACCGGGAGTTGGTTCAGCAAAAGCCGCTATGCAAAATTTAAAAGAACGCAATTTAATTGAGTTGATAAAAGTTTGTACCCAACCTGTGTTAGGGATCTGCCTTGGTATGCAACTTTTAGCAAATTATAGTAATGAAGGTCATGTGCATACGCTAGGCATTATTCCTGAAAATGTGGTAAAAATTCCTGATTGTGGACTACCTTTACCACATATGGGTTGGAATCAAGTCAAACCAAAAGCCGGACATCATCTATTTCGAGATATTCCTGATGATGCTTATTTTTACTTTGTACATGGATACGCGATGCCATTATGCTCAGCAACAATAGCAGAAACCAGTTACGGCGAAAGCTTTACCGCTGCCGTACAAAAAGACAACTTTTACGGCGTGCAGTTTCATCCCGAGCGTTCTGGCTTGGCCGGCGCCACATTACTCAAAAACTTTTTGGAGATGTAATCATGATTGCTTTGCCCACAATAATACCTGCACTTGATTTAATTGATGGATCAGTTGTGCGCTTACATCAAGGTGATTATGAACAAAAACGTGATTACGGAAATGATCCTCTTTTACGATTGCAAGATTATGAAAAACAAGGTGCTAAATTATTACATCTTGTGGACTTAACTGGCGCAAAAGATCCAAAAGCACGTCAGATTTCGTTAATACAAACATTGATTAATGCAGTACAAGTGCCAATCCAAGTTGGTGGAGGGATTCGCACAGAAAAAGATGTACAAACATTACTATCAGCGGGTGCTGCGCGAGTGGTTATTGGCTCAACCGCCATTAAACAACCCGAATTAGTCAAACAGTGGTTTACAAAATATGGCGCAGAAAGGTTGGTATTAGCACTTGATGTACGCATTAATGCTGATGGAGAAAAACATGTTGCTATTCATGGTTGGCAAGAAGATTCCAACCAAACCTTAGAACAAGTGATTGATGATTACCTACCGTTCGGTTTAAAGCACGTACTGTGCACTGATATCTCTAAGGATGGCACACTTAGCGGATCAAACGTTAAATTGTATCAGCAAATCAGCCAAAAATACCCACAAATTGCTTTTCAGGCTTCAGGTGGCATTGGTCAGTTAAGTGATGTCAAAGCGCTTAAAGACAGTGGTGTTGCTGGTGTGATTGTAGGTCGGGCATTACTTGAAGAAAAATTTACTGTTCAGGAGGCAATTTCATGCTGGCAAAAAGGATAATTCCTTGTTTAGATGTCCGTGATGGTCAAGTAGTTAAAGGCGTGCAGTTTCGCAATCATGAAATTATTGGTGATATTGTACCTTTAGCTAAACGTTATGCACAAGAAGGGGCTGATGAACTGGTTTTTTATGATATTACCGCCTCGTCAGACGGCCGTGTAGTTGATAAAAGTTGGGTGGCAAAAGTCGCCGAAGTCATTGATATTCCCTTTTGTGTTGCTGGTGGGATAAAAACAGTTGAAGATGCGGGGCAAATATTAACCTTTGGTGCCGATAAAATCTCAATTAATTCGCCCGCATTAGCTAACCCCCATTTAATTACTGAACTTGCCGATTGTTATGGTGTGCAGTGTATTGTAGTGGGTATTGATACATGGTATGACCAAGAATCACACAATTATCATGTTTACCAATTCACGGGCGATGAAAAACGTACAGTTGCAACTAAGTGGAACACGCTTGACTGGGTACAAGAGGTACAAAAACGTGGTGCTGGTGAAATTGTGCTTAACATGATGAATCAAGACGGTGTTCGCAATGGGTACGATATTGCTCAACTTAAAGCAGTTCGTGAAGTATGCCGTGTTCCTATAATTGCTTCGGGTGGCGCAGGCACTATGCAACATTTTTTGCAGGCATTTAACGAAGCTGAAGTGGATGGCGCATTGGCAGCATCTGTTTTTCATAAGCAAATTATTAACATTGCTGAACTAAAACACTATTTGGCACAATATGGAGTAGATATTCGATTATGTTAACTCAAAATTGCAATACAAAATTAAATTCACAACAATTAGATTGGCAAAAAGTAGATAATTTGATGCCAGTTATTATTCAGCATTATATTTCTGGCGATGTTTTGATGCTGGGTTATATGAATCAAGAGGCATTAACGCAAACACAAAGTAGTGGTAAAGTAACCTTTTACTCAAGAACTAAACAACGTATTTGGACAAAAGGTGAAACTTCTGGTAACTATCTAAAGGTAATCAATATCACTGCCGATTGCGATAATGACACCCTGCTTATTTTAGCCGATCCAATAGGACCAACTTGTCACACAGGTGCTAACAGTTGTTTTGTGGGTGCTAAAACTGAGTGGGGATTTTTATTTGAGTTAGAACAATTACTTGCTGCGCGCAAGAATGCCGATCCGAAATCGTCATACACAGCAAAACTCTATCACGATGGCACTAAACGTATTGCGCAAAAAGTGGGAGAAGAAGGCGTCGAAACGGCTCTTGCAGCAACTGTTCATGACCGTGAAGAGCTAAAAAATGAATCAGCAGATCTCATTTATCACTTATTAGTTTTACTTCAAGATCAGAATCTATCTTTACAAGATGTCATTGGTATTTTAAAAGCAAGGCATAAATAGTAAAAACCAATAAAGTGCGATCCCTATCGCGCTTTATGTTACTTTTCAATGAGCAAAAAATAATAGGCTTACTTAACAAACTGGCAATTTTATCCCATTAAACATTGCTAATACATCACTATTATTTTCACTTAGCATAAGTTTATCAACGGTTTGTCGATTCAGATGAGACGAAAACTGGTTGATAAAATCATACATATAGCTACGTAAAAATAATGAGCGAGCAAAAGTAATATAGGTGGTACTGTAAGGAAAAATATGCCCAGCATTCAGTACGACCAAATCATCATCTGAGGTATTATTTACAGCCATTTTTGCCACAATACCAACGCCTACTCCTAATTTCACATAGGTTTTAATTAAATCAGCATCTGTTGTGCTAAAAACGATATTCGGAGTCTGATGGGCTCGGGTAAAAGCTTGATTTAAATCTGAACCATCATTTGAAAAATCATAACTGACTAACGGATATTTTGAGAGTTCTTCAATTGAAATTAGACTACGTTTCGCTAACGGGTGATCTTTCATCACAATAATGGCTTGGTTCCAATGATAACAAGGTAAAGCAATCATATCATCACTTAACGACGAAATCTCAGTTACAATAGCAAATTCTGCCTGCCCTGCTTGCGCTTGTGTAATACATTGTGCTGATGAGCCTTGTTCCATATGCAAAGTAATGCTCGGGTATTGTTGCATAAACTGTTGAATCACAACAGGCAAAGCATAACGAGCCTGAGTATACGTTGTGGTAATAGTTAACGAACCTTGATTTGGCTGACTAAATTCTTTAGCGATAATTTTAATATCGTTGGACTTATTTACAATTTCTCGGGAAAGCGCAACAATTTTTTCACCAACAGGCGTCACATGTGAAAGGTGTTTACCTGTTCGAGTAAATATCTGAACACCAAGTTCATCTTCTAATAGTTTTATTTGTTTGCTAATACCTGGTTGAGAGGTATACAGTTTTTCGGATGTTAACGATACGTTAAGATCATTATTGACGACTTCAACAATATAACGTAGTTGTTGCAATTTCATGACAAAGGCTCCTTCAACTGTATGCGTTTCACCCTGTTGATAAGATCGCAAGGGTGATTTTGTAAGGTAAATCCTTTCACACTCTAGTACAAACAAAAATAACTATTTTCATACTAAAACGTATAATTTCCTGAAAATTTTTAACAAAAATTCAGATACTATTATCTATTTTTTGGTATTTATCCATTTACCATCCACGTATTGCATCACCCACCCTGTCGATTTGCCATTCACTTCAGAAGTAACATATTGTTGTTTATTTTTACGACTAAAACGAACAATCGATGGATTACCATCAGGATCTTTGTTTGGCGCTTGTGTTAAATAGATAAATTTTTCTGGCAAACGATCTTTAAAACGTTGCAATTCTTCAATCAAAGGCGCTCGGGTTTCTCTTGATTTTGGAAAATTATGCGCGGCTAAAAAGATTCCAGAAGCACCATCACGTAATACGAAATGCGCATCAGATTTTGTACATTTAAGTTCAGGCAGATCAACCGGATCTTCTTTTGGTGGCGCAACCTCACCGTTTTTTAGAATTTTACGGGTATTTTTACAATCTGGGTTAGTACAGCCCATATATAAGCCGAAACGTCCTGATTTTAGATGCATTTCAGAACCACATTTTTCACATTCAATAATGGGACCTTCGTAACTTTTAACTTTAAAGCTACCTTTTTCAACAATAAAACCATCACAAATTGGATTATTACCACAAATATGTAATTTTCGCTCACTATCAAGTAAATAGCTATCCATTGCCGTATGGCATTTAGGACAACGTTTACATGCTCTTAATGCATCGGTTTCCGCGGTTTCTGACTCTTCTAAAAGATTAAGTGTTTCATGCTCAGGAATTAAATTAATTGTTTGCTTACAACGCTCCTTTGGTGGTAATGCATAACCAGAGCATGCTAAAAATACCCCTGTACCCGCCGTTTTAATTCCCATTTCACGCGCACAATTAGGGCATTTAATTTCAGGCGTTAACACTAATGGATTAAGTTGCATTCCACCTTTATCAGGTGCTTGTTCAGCCACTTCAAGATGCTTACTAAAATCGCTAAAAAATTGGTCAAGCACTTCGCGCCATTCTTGCTTTTTGTGAGCAATTTCATCCAATGCATGTTCCATGCGTGCTGTAAAGTCATAGCTCATTAGATCATTGAAGTTTTCACTAAGCCTATCGGTAACAATTTCACCAATTTTTTCAGCATAAAAACGGCGATGATCTAAACGTACATATCCTCGATCTTGAATTGTTGAAATAATCGTTGCATAAGTAGATGGACGACCAATTTCACGTTTTTCCAGTTCTTTGACTAATGATGCTTCATTATAACGAGCAGGTGGTTTAGTAAAGTGTTGATTTGGGGTTAAGCTAATTAAGCCAAGTTGATCATTTACCGATAATTGCGGTAATATCTTGTCTTCATTGTTTTTAGCCAGTTGTGGCTGCACTTTCGTCCAACCATCAAAACGCAATGTACGACCTTTGGCTTTTAACGTAAAATCGCCAGATTTAACGGTAATTGTTGTTGAATTATATTCCGCCGATGTCATTTGACAAGCCACAAATTGACGCCAAATTAGTTGGTATAATTTACAAGCATCTACTTCTACATCACTAATATTATCAGCAAGAATAGTCACATCTGATGGGCGAATAGCCTCATGTGCTTCTTGCGAGTTTTTCTTGCTACTGTATAAATTAGGTGAATTAGGTAAATATTTATTACCGAAATTTTTACCAATGTAATCCCGAACCATGGTTAATGCATCTTGACTCAAATTGGTTGAATCAGTACGCATATAAGTGATATAACCAGCCTCATATAAGCGTTGCGCTAGCATCATGGTCTTTTTAACACCAAATCCTAAACGCGTACTTGCAGCTTGTTGTAATGTTGAAGTAATAAACGGCGCAGTTGGATTACTTTTAGTTGGTTTTTCTTCAATATGGGTAACTTGATATTGGTTTTTATCCAACTGTGCTAAAGCGATATCAATAGCCACTTTATCTTTTGGCTCAAACGCTTCATCTTTGTAATGCGTGACTTGTAATGTTAATTGCTCTTTTTTAGCAGTATTTAAATCAGCATAAAGATCCCAGTACTCTTCAGGAATAAAAGCATGAATTTCACGTTCACGTTCAACAACAAGTCGCACTGCAACCGACTGCACACGACCAGCAGATAAACCTCTTGCCACTTTTTTCCAAAGTAATGGTGATAACATAAAACCGACAACTCGATCCATAAATCGGCGGGCTTGTTGTGCATTCACCCGATCCATATCAAGCATTGCAGGCTGATTAAAGGCATTTTTGATCGCTGTTTTAGTGATTTCGTTAAAAACAACACGACGATATTTACTATCGTCACCCCCAATAACCTCTTTAAGATGCCAAGCAATAGCTTCCCCTTCTCTATCCAAATCGGTTGCCAGATAGATCATATCAGCATCTTTCGCTAATTTTTTTAATTCTGATACCACCCGTTCTTTACCTGGTAAAATTTGGTAATGAGCTTTCCAACCGCTATAGGGATCAACGCTCATTCGATCAACTAAGATCTGTTTTTCGGAACGTTTCACTTTTTTCTCGGTTTTATCTTTTTTGTCTTTTGTTGATTTTTCAGCTCGTTGGCTGCTACCACTTACAGGCAGATCACGAATATGACCGACACTGGATTTAACCACGAAATCTTTGCCAAGATATTTATTAATCGTTTTTGCTTTGGCTGGTGATTCCACAATAACAAGGGATTTTCCCATAATTAAACCTTTTTATTCTGTTGTTTATATTATTTACTATCAAGCTTTACATCAAGAAGCGATAGTAAATCATCTTTAATTGTTGATACTTTCGTTGCATATTGATCTTTTTGCTCAGCATCTTCAAGGAGTTGTGTAATGGTTTGTGACAACGTGCATCCTCGGCGTTTGGCTAAATTAGCCAATCGTTGCCAAACTAAAAACTCCAAATCTATGGACTTTTTTCGGGTATTTTGTTGTTCTGCATTAAAATGCCGTTTTCGCTTTGCCCGAATGGTTTGCTTTAGGCGATTATCTAAATCGGGATTTAAATGCGCTTTTATCCAATCAACAACACCCGTTGGATTATGTTCTAATAACAATAACTCATTGACCGCATGCTGCGCAGCACTTTTTTCAATATAACGTGTTATTAACTCACCTTCTTGGTGCCTTTTTACTAAATAGTGCCACTTCCAACCGCATTCAAGGTTCTCTAATTGCTGATACTTCATTGACTCATCTTGTGACGCTGTAACTAATATAGTTTATTTGTAGCATAATCTCGACACACAATAAAGAAAATTATTACGTTTGACAAATTTTTTATAAATCTGCTATCGTTCACCTTTCATTTTGATCTTTATTTAAGGAACACTCATAATGGCTAAAGCTGATGTTATTTATATTAATGGCTATATTTATACCGCAGACAAACACGATAGTATCTGCGAAGCTATTGCAATCGAAAATGGCTATATTATTGCAATTGGCACAACCCAAGAAATAAATAACAGCCACTATGTTGATAATCATACAACGATTTATGATTTGCAAGGCAAAACGATGATGCCCGGCATTATTGATTCCCATTTACACACTTTTTGGGGAGGGATGCAATTGTCATCTTGCAATTTAAATTATCAAAGTTTAACTATTGATGATACTTTAGCCATTATCCAACAATCTTTAGATCAAGATTCGCTAAATCACAACGATAATTGGTTACAAGTTCGTGGTTGGTTACGACAAGAGGTATTACCAATTGGCACAGATATCACACGTTTTGATCTTGATAGACTCAATACGAAAAGACCCGTAATTTTGTTCTCAAACGATTGCCATACTCTCGTTGCCAATAGCATTGCATTAGAAAAATTTGGTTTAGATAGAAACACGCCAGAACCAACAGATGGAAAGATTGGTCGTACCGACGACGGCGAATTAAATGGTATATTAGAAGATGCACCAGCCATGCGCGCATTTGACAGCATTTCTAAACTGACTGACGAACAAGCAGTTAATATCGCAAAACTGTCACAAGCTGAGCTCAATAAACAAGGGGTTACTTCAGTGATGGATGCGCGCATTACCGAAACCCAAGCTGATGCATTTTTAAGACTACAACAACAAGATACGCTTTCGATTCGTCTATTTGGTGCCCGTGAACTGCCGCCAGATGATGTTTCGTCTATAGCGGATATTCCAAATGTCATTGAGAAAGTAAAACAGTTTGCTTCTCGTTACGATGATAAAAACTGGCAACCTAAGCCCGGTATAAAGATATCGCATACCAAACTATTTGTAGATGGCGTAATGCAAGCACCATTAATGACAGCACGCTTGCTTCAGCCATACCAGTTAACTGATGAAAAAGATCGTTATGGTGACCTGTATTACTCAATTGAGATGTTAGATGCTTTAATACTTGAATCAGCAAAAGCGGGATTTCACCCACATATGCATACAGTAGGTGAAGGTGCAATTGAAGTCGTGCTTGATGCCATTGAAAAAATGCGTAAAACATTACCTGATGCTGATATTCGCCCAAGTACCGCACATAATGAACTAAGCGCATCACATCAGTTTGCTAGATACAAACAATTAAACGCTTGTGTTGTATTTTCATTCCAATGGGCAGGCTGTAGTACGGCAATGATTGAGCAATATCGAACATTATTTGGTCTTGAACGTTATAACGGCTTAGAGGCACATGGCCAATATATTGATGCTGGTGTCACTTGCGCTTTTGGGAGTGATTGGCCAATTGATCCATTAAATGAATGGTATGATTTCCAAATTGCCATGACCAGACAAATCGATACGGAGCATCCTCGATTAGATAATGATCGTAATTTAACCGCTATTGAAGTATTGCGTAGTGCCACTATTAATGCCGCCTATGTATTAAAGCAAGATGAATATATTGGCTCAATTGAAAAAGGTAAATTTGCTGATTTGATTATTTTGGATCGCAACCCATTTGCCATTCCAGCAACTGACATGCAAAATGTACAAGTTCTAACAACTATTGTCGGTGGTAAAACGGTTTATCAAAAAAACTAATGTGATAACAAAGATATTCAACATATAAAACAACATCGTAGGTGGACATCCTCCACCTACTAATCAATTTGTAACTATCCCCTAAAATAGTACAGCAAAAAAGTAGAAAATTCTCTATGATAAAAGAAAAGGGGATTTAATTATGAAAAAAATGACTGAACATCAAATCGTAGCTATTTTAAAAGAAGCAGAGGTAGGTGTACCCGTTAAAGAGTTGTGCCGTACATATGGCATGGGTAATTCAACTTTTTATAAATGACGGGAAAAATAGGACGGTATGGAAACGTCGGATATTAAACGCTTAAAGGAGCTTGAGGCCGAAAACCGTAAGCTTAAACAGATGTTTGCTGAGCTAAGTTTAAAATCACAGCATCAGGAACAAATCATAAAAAAGCTTTAGTGCCCACAAAGGCACGTAAAACGTGGGCACAGCAACTACAACAAAATCATTCAGTTACTATTGTTATGAGTTGTGCCATTGTTGGCTTAAGCCGTTGTGCTTACTATTATCAACCTAAGTTGCAGGATGACTCGGTGATTGTTTCAGTGTTGAATGCTATCACAGACCGGCATTTACGCTGGGGCTTTCCTAAGTGTTTTAATCGAATCAGAAAACTGGGATATCGTTGGAATCATAAACGTGTTTATCGGGTGTATTGTGAGTTAAAACTGAATCTTAAAACAAAACGAAAACAACGAATGCCACCTCGGGAGCCAGAAAAGTTATTGGCTCCCAATAAACAAGGTGAATGTTGGTCAATGGATTTTATGAGTGACAGTAGTCGTAATCAACGTCGCTTTAGGACATTCAATGTCATCGATGACTTTAATCGTGAGGCGTTAGGTATTGATATTGCAGTAAGCTTACCCGCAGGAAGGATTACCCGTTACTTAGATAAACTGGACGAATATCATGGGTATCCATTAAAAATACGGGTCGATAATGGGCCAGAATTTACAGGAAAAACCTTTACCAACTGGGCTAAATTACATGGTATAACCATTAATTATATCCAGCCCGGTAGCCCATATCAAAATGGCTATATTGAACGATTTAATCGTACCTATCGCACTGAGGTACTCGATTTATATCTATTTAATAATCTAGAACAAGCAAGAAAGGTAACCTAAGAATGGCTAACCATTTATAACACCGAAAGGCCGCATGAGGCATAAAATAACATGACACCGATTGAGTATAAAACACTAAAACAAGCAGCATGATTTTCTACGTGAGTTGTGTACTAAGTTTGGGGTATTTACATAACGGCGCGGCGTAATCATATTGGGTGATTTTGCCCATTTCATCTTTAAACCAAATCACTTTACCATAAGTATTATACCGATACTCACGGGTGGTGTTATTGGGTAAGATAATTTGGGTAATTCGATTTAACGCATCATAACGATAGTGTGTGGTACTGCCGTTTTGTTGTTTTTCCCATTCTAAGCGACCAATAGCATCATAGCCAAATTGGCGTAAACCTTGAATTGAAGAGTTATCCTCTAATAATTCCCCTTGCTCTGACCAAACTAAACGTTGGTGACTCTGGTCAGGATATTGAATAAAAATGGGCTTACCTTGAGCATTATATTGATATACCGTGCTACGCTCTTGAGGGTCGATTAGCTCCAGTAAGTTCCCTTGGCTATCACGCCGAAAACGCCATTGTTGGTAAGTCTCTTTATCACCCTGAGTGAGGGTATAAATTTCCCCATGCAAGTAGTCATAATGAACACTATGCCCATCGGGATAAGTGATGGTATCTAACGCGCCAGTGATGGGGGAATAATCATAATAGGTAATATGACCTTCACCATCAATTTCAGCTGTCAGTTGCCCTTTATCATTATATTCGTAGCTTTGTACATGACCCGCCGCAGATATTTTTTGGATTAATTTACCATGGGTATTATGCTTATAATAACTTTTACTGCCATCTTGGTGGATTATCGTGACACTGTTTTCTTCATCATTCCATTGATACTGACTATCCAATTGAGGAAAGTTCGCCCACTGCCGTAAACAGCGTGCCTGCTTACCTTCATTTTGCCATGCCCAATAAAAGGTTGCCCCACCCGCCATGACCCGTGATTGAATAACATGCTTATCATCATAAGTATAGTGCTCGGTCTCATTTGCGGCATTCGTCACCGCAACAAGTTGGTGAAGCGTGTTATAAGTATACTTTGCTAGCACCGAAACACGCTGCCACTCTTGTGCGACTCGGGTGTGTAATTCAACTTGTTGGATTAAATTTATAATTGTTGAGTTACTTATGCGATTAGACCATTCAACCGCACTGGTTCGGTAAAGTCGTTGCCAAATAAAAAACTGCAAATACACAAATTTATTTACAGGGTCACCTTTACAATAAAATATCTATTCCATCATCTAAAATCTTAACGTTAACCTGTTTTAAGTTTCTATTATTAGCTAAAAACCAAATATCATCTCCATCAAATGATACTGCATTGCAATCAAAAAGACTTGCATCAAATAAAATAAGGACATTCAATGCACAAGATAATTCTTGTGCGATATAATACCCATTAATAATATTATTTAAATTAGTTGGCCAATAAATAGATATTTCAGTTTTAAAACCCTGAGTGAATTCTATATACGATATATGTAACACATTATTTTTGTTAGGAAAATTTAGTGAATCTATTTTTAATCCAGTTATGAGTTCTAACTTAGAAATAATTTCTTGCTCTGATTTTTGATCACGTAAATAAAGATTAATAAAAGGTGAATAACTCATTTTTTATCCTTCATTAAATTTAAAAGTATTTTAATTCTTTCTACTTTCTCGGAACTAAGTTTTTTATTTTTTTCTAAATGACCTAGTGTAATTAAAGCGTTATCTTTTCCTCTTTTTCTTGCTTGAACTAATATGTTATATTCTAATGATGAAATATTTACAACTCCAGGTCCAGAAACTGGGTGGACAGAATTATTATGTATACCCCATACTCTGCCTGATGATGTTGTAAATAATTCACCATCTCTAATAGCAACGCCAGATTTAATTTTAGCAAGATCAGCTAATGCCTCGGTTCTTGTTCCAGTGAAAATAGAATTACCGGTACTTTTAGGTATACTAACCCTATCTAATAAGTGTCTATCCGAAAGTTTTAGATGTTCAAACCCATTATTTTCAACCTTAATTAACCCTAACGGATCTATCCAATTTATCGGATCACCATTAACATATTGATAACTATTTAAGCCACCCAGTATACCTAGTGGGTCTTGGGTGATATATCTGCCGGTAAATGGGTCGTAGTAACGGTTTAGGTTGTAATGTAACCCCGTCTCCTCATCATAATATTGCCCTTGGAACCTTAACGGATTATCGGGCAGGGAATCTATATCGTCCTGATGGTAGGTTTCGTTTAGGTAGTTTTACCATCCACGGTTTTACTGGTGAGACGGTTAAAAATAAGAAATGACAAGACTTGGTGACAGTTTTCACTGCCACCAAATAAGCAAAATTTTTATTCGGTATGTCAGATTAAATTTGAGCTAGTACACATCTGTTTTGACTTTATTAGGTGAGCCGCCTAAATTTAATATTAATACTATTTTATAATCATGTTACATAAAACAATATTAACCGCTATTTTTATCTAAAATACATAAAATTTAAAACTAGTTTAGGTCAAAAATAGTTTTATTTAACGTTCTGATAATTTACTAATGCTATAATTATTTTTAGCAATTATTTTTAATAATGCTCTATCAGACCATGCCCCATAAAAATTAAAACATAGATAATCCCTTAGGTTTTCATCGTCAAAATATTCCATGGTGTATTTTTTGAAATTGTCTTCTACAACTATATCTAAATGGGAAAGCTCTTCATACTCAGCACTCATAGATTGAAATGATAAAACTTCTTTAAAAATAATTAACCATCTTTGCTCTTCCCAATCTTGAATAAACAACTTTAAACCTTGCAAACTTGCATTAAAACTTATAATTTTGCCATCTGATATATTCATTTCGTTTAATAACATAATTTATTGTCCTGGATGTTTTTCGCCTGGAAGAAAACCTGTACCATGACCAAGTTTATAATCTTCAGGTTTAACTTTCTGAATAGCATTTTGCCGTTTAGCCTGATTCCAAGTCAAATTATTAGGTTTAATTTCTATATGATAATGTTCACCATGGTGACGAGGATTAAAAATTCCGCTATCACCAGGATGGCTTTCATAACGAATCCTTGTATTACTGTTAGGTTCCCAAACCATACGAGTAGTTTTATGTTGTGTAGTAGTTACTTTTGGTTCAACTTCTAATATTTTACTTAGATCATTTGGATTTTTAGGAAAATGAGTTACCGCATGTGTTACTTCCTTCTCTGCAATCCCCTCAAACCCATTATTTTCAACCTTAATCAACCCTAACGGATCTATCCAATTTATCGGATCACCATTGACATATTGATAACTATTTAACCCACCCAGTATACCTAGTGGGTCTTGGGTGATATATCTGCCTGTAAACGGGTCGTAATAACGGTTTAGGTTGTAATGTAACCCCGTCTCCTCATCATAATATTGCCCTTGGAATCTTAATGGGTTATCGGGCAGGGAATCTATATCGTCCTGATGGTAGGTTTCGTTTATTATCTGCCCATAGGCATTATACTGGCATTCGTAGAGGGTGTCACCTAAGCTACCGGTAAGGGCTATGGGTGTGCCGAGGTGGTCGTTTTGGTACCAGTAGAGTTTGATATTGTCTTGCTGCGCATTGCCGTGCACAAGGGCTAAGGGACGGTAAGAGTCTAGCTCGTAAAGGTAGCTTTGCCAGTGTTTATCGTTATCGGTCTCGGCAATAAGTTTACTACCTTGCCACAAATTTGTCTGGAACAAATTTGAACAACGCTTTAGCGTTGGCCCTGCAAGGGTGAGTCTCATGGATGAGACGAATACATAAACTCGGTGATTTTACCATCTACGATTTTGCTAGTACGACGGTTAAAGGCATCATAAGTATAAGTGATGATAAGCCCCGTCGGTTTAATCACTTTGATAAGTCGATGCCGGCAGTCGTATTGATAGTGGGTAACTAGACTGTGGTTTTTTCCGCGCTTTTCCGCAATTAGGTTACCAAAGCTGTCATATTCAAAGTGTTTATCACTAAAAAAGGTTAATCAGTTGCCTCTGGCGATATTGGCATGAAAAGGCGTAGGGGCTAGCGCTTGAGTTTCACTGATTTTATTGCCCGTTGAGTCGTAATCAAACTGCTCGACTTTTTCAGCATGATGCTGCTCGGGATTGGCCTCAGGGTAAGTCACTGTGTGTAGCTGACCGGCGTTATCATAACGATAACGGCGTGGCTGATGTCCGGTGATTTCGGCAAGCTATCCGTTATAATGATACTGATATTGCCAGATTTAATGCGATAAAAATCAAACAAGATAAGTTAATTGCTAAATTTTTCTTGTTAATTTTAATAAATAAAACATGCTCCCCCACTAATTATGTGGGGATTTTGCTATTTACTTTGAATAACGTTCTCTTAATTTATTCATATAAAACTCGATCGAATCTTTCTCTTTGGGATTTGCTTCAATATAGCTATTTGATATTATTTGCATAAGTTCAACAAATTTTGGGGGAGATATTGTGGAACTTTCATAATCTCCAAACATAAAACTTACTTCATCAAATTCTTCAGGATTATCCCAGTCTTGGTCTAATGCATAACCACACCCCTCGGACGGTGAACATCCAATTCCTTTGGAAGCATCATATAAAAACTGTAAAAAATTCATTTTTTGTTCTTTATACATTATTTCCAATAAGCTATATAAATCTCCTCCATCATTTTCAATTAATTTTTTTCAATTTTTTTCAACCATTGTATATTATTTGTCATTTAGCGTTCCTTACTGGCATTGTTATGAATGAATTTGTTATTTTTTTATTTTTAATATCATGAGTTACTCTAAACCAATAACCATCAATATTAATATCATATATGTTCTCATTTGGGGTATTTCTAAAATAATGTTTTGCTTTTTTTGCTGCTTTATTTGACATCTCCGCTACTTTTGCATCAGAAAGTATTGCAGGATCATAGGTCGTTTTCTTTTCAGCTTTTTTAAATCGAATAATTTTACCTGCATTTGGTTCATTTGCTGCTCTAGCTGGTAGCTGATATTGATATTCAATTAACCCCGGAAAACGTCTATCGGTATGTTTAGGACCAACAATTTTAGCCTCTGTCATTTCAATTGATTCTAAAAAAGTATCTGGCACTAATTGTGTATCAGCTTCTTTTCCAACAATCCCCACAACGCCCTTGTCAGCAACCTTATTGCTGGACATCCGGTTATTATTAAGGTGAGTTAAAACAAGTTCATTATTGAACTTACGATGCAGATCTAAAAAAGATAAAAAAATCCCAACATCAGGCAGAAATTTAACAAGCTTTAATTCTGTTATAAATTAATATTGTGTTTCTCTGCTAGTTCACTAAGCATGACCCCAAATTCTAAAAGCTCTTCTCTAGTCCACCCTGTTAAGGTAGGAATTTCATTTACACTGCATGAAACTAAAACAGCAGATTCAAGCTCTCTTATTAAGTTAAACTCCCTCTCACTCATTTGAACATTTAATAAATTATTTTGTTTCTCTAATATCTTCATTTTAAACCTCAGTTAATTCATTGGCGGTGTTTTTTGGATTGGTAAACGTTTAATATAGTTATCCCATCCAATATCATAATCAGGCCTAAATGCTGTACTTTCACCTTTACCCGGATTTCTTATAACAATAATTCTTATATTTGAATCTAAATAAACAACTCGCCCGTCAGAGTAATAACGTACGTCTGTCGGGTTATTAATAACTTTTTCTACATATTGTCGGAACTGCTCTCGTGTTCTAATACCTAGGGAATTAAATTCACCTCGTTGTAAAACATGCTTATCAAAAGCATGTCCATTGGCTATTTCTTGAGATGCTAATTGAGCATTTAATTTAGGATTATTGGCGGCATTCTCTGCTCCTGTAGCAGGTTTTGTTACTGTAGCTCCCTTTCCAGCAATGCCCTCAAACCCATTATTTTCAACCTTAATCAACCCTAACGGATCTATCCAATTTATCGGATCACCATTGACATATTGATAACTATTTAACCCACCCAGTATACCTAGTGGGTCTTGAGTAATATATCTGCCGATAAACGGGTCGTAATAGCGATTTAGGTTGTAATGTAACCCTGTTTCCTCATCATAATATTGCCCTTGGAACCTTAACGGATTATCGGGCAGGGTTTGGGTATCATCCTGATGGTAGGTTTCGTTTATTATCTGCCCATAGGCATTATACTGGCATTCGTAGAGCGTGTCACCTAAGCTGCCGGTAAGGGCTATGGGTGTGCCGAGGTGGTCGTTTTGATACCAGTAGAGTTTGATATTGTCTTGCTGCGCATTGCCATGCACAAGGGCTAATGGGCGGTAAGAGTCTGGCTCGTAAAGGTAGCTTTGCCAGTGTTTATCGTTATCAGTCTCGGCAATAAGTTTACTACCTTGCCACAAATTTGTCTGGAACAAATTTGAACAACGCTTTAGCGTTGGCCCTGCAAGGGTGAGTCTCATGGATGAGACGAATACATAAACTCGGTAGTTTTACCATCCACAGTTTTGCTAGTACGACGGTTAAAGGCATCATAAGTATAAGTGATGATAAGCCCCGTCGGTTTAATCACTTTGATTAACCGGTGCCGGCAGTCGTACTCATAGTGGGTAACTAGACTGTGGTCTTTTCCACGCTTTTCAGCAATCAGGTTACCAAAGCGGTCATATTCAAAGTGTTTATCACTAAAAAAGGTTAGGCGGTTGCCTTTGGCGATATTGGCATGAAAAGGCGTAGGGGCTAGCGCTTGGGTTTCACTGATTTTATTGCCCGTTGAGTCGTAATCAAACTGCTCGACTTTTTCAGCATGATGTTGCTCGGGATTGACCTCAGGGTAAGTCACTGTGCGTAACTGACCGGCGTTATCATAACGATAACGGCGTGGCTGATGTCCGGTGATTTCGGCAAGCTGTCCGTTAGGATTATAGTGATATTGCTGTTGCCAAATTGGCGTTGGTGAGGTCTGGGTGCTAATATCATAACCATGATAACGCTGATGGGCAATAAGTTGCCCTAGTGGGTCATATTGGTAACGGTTAACCAGCCCATTACCCTGACGACGTTCACACTCTCGCCCTTGTTTATCCCAACGAAAAGCGGCTAATGGCTGGTGGTCGAGTGTCATCCCCAGTAGCTGACCCTGATTGTAATGATATTCTAACCATTGCCCATCGGGCAGTTTTGTGCCATTGAGTAAGCCGGTGTTTTCATCGTAGCGATGGCGGATAGTCGCCCAGTTTTGGTGTTCAGCGGTAAGCTGACCATCCAGATTATATTCCCAGACTAATATATTTTGCCCATCTTTGATTTTAATCAATTGACCATAGGCATCATATTCGTATTGTTCAGTGGTGTCATCCGCAAAGATACGGCGGATTAGTTTGCCCGTGATATCGCGCTGATACTGGGTAACAAGTGGCTCGGCTTCGGGGGTATTGCCGTATTCACGTTTTTCTATTAAGTGACCTGCTTCATTATAATGATAAGTTGTTTTTACACCATCAAAACCGATTTCTTCACTGAGCTGACCGGTTGGTGTGTAGCTAAAATGGTAGCGTTCCCCTTTCTGATTTTCAATTTCACTGACTTGCAGGTGAATATTATCATAACGAAGTTTAAGCCTTTCTCCATCCGGTAGCCGTGTTTCGGTCATTAAATGTAATGGCGAGGCATAGTCATATTCGGTGACTTTACCCGCTTCATCTTTAAACCAAGTGACTTTGCCATAAGCGTTGTATTGGTACTCACGAGTAGTGTTATTCGGGTAGCTGATTTTAGTGATTTGACCTAAGGCATTATACTGGTAATGAATACAATTATTTTGCCCATCTGCCACTGTACTAATGCGTCCTTGTGCATCATACGTGTACTGTTCACAGCGACCATCAGGATAGGTGATTTGGCTAGGTTGACCTAGGTGATTAAACTGTTGGGTCAGTTGGGTATCATCAGGATAGCGGATAGTTGTGCATTGCCCGTCTTGATTATATTGATAGCGTGTTATTTTACCTTCGGGACTTATCGCTTCCGTGCGGTCACCATACTCGTTATACTGGTATTGCCAGCGGCGATGGCCTTGAACCACTTCACTAACACGTTCACCCCAGTAGTAATAATCCGTCTGCTGCTTATCTGGCGTAATTAGTGTGGTGAGCTGATTAAGTTCGTTATACAGGTATTGTGTTACCCCACCAAGTGGGTCAGTCTGTTTAATTAACTGACCATGCTCATTATAATCATAGGTGGTAGTTTGACCAGCGGCATTGGTTTGACTAACCAGTTTACCTTGTGCATTGTGCACATAACTTAAAGTGGTTCCATCAGACTGATAGACCGTGCTCTTGCCACTGGTTTTATCCCACTCATAACGACTTTGAATACCATTAAGATTCGTGATTTGCTGATGACAAACTGCGGTTTTGCCCTCTCCCTGCCATTGCCAGTTAAACACCGCTCCCCCAGCCATCTTGCGCTGAATAATCAGATGACTATCATCATAATTGTACTGTTCCGCATGGTTTAACGCATTGGTGGCAGTGATTAATTCCTGACGTTCGTTATAGTCATAGCGCATAATCAACCGCAGAGGTTGCCAAGGCTGTTTATCTGACGTGCGAGTTAATTCATTTACCTCGGTGATAAGTGATGGCTGTTGTGTTGAATAGCGAAAGGCAAGGCGTTTTAGTCCACCTGATAACTCAAGCCCAATCAGTTTACCTTCACTATCATAAATTAAGCGATGTTGATGACCATATTTATCACTAATCGCCAGCAATTTTGCCTGCTTAGACTCGGCGGTTTCGCGCGTAAAATGGTAAATACCCGATTCGCTACTTACCAGATAATGGTTAGGCTCCCGTCCTAGGTAGATAGCGGCTTCTGACAGCAAATTATGAATAGCGGGTTCCGATTCTGTCGGTTGGGGAAAGGTGATAAGGTTATTTTCGTTATTTTGCCAGATGATGTGATTGTCTTCAGTAAAAGTAAGGCTATGACAAAGCGTATGGCTCCAACCATAACCTAGCCCACTATTGCATTCAACCGCACTGGTTCGGTAAAGTCGTTGCCAAATAAAAAACTGCAAATACACAAATTTATTTGCTGGGTCAGTCAATGACTGAGTTATAACGCGCTTTTTCGGCTTATGCCTATTGGTATGATAATAAACGATTACATTCTTCGTTAGGCTACTTGCCTCCCATTGAATTTAAAAAACACTTATCCCTTAATTTTTTTGTTTGAATATGTGTTGCCATTCCATTATTTTATCATTGTTGATATACCACCTCATAATCATCACCTAATTCCATTTGTAGTTTCTCCTTTAAAGATAACCCCATTTCTTTAAAGACCATTTCCTCTTCTATAGTCGCAAATCCAGAAGCTAAAGGATCATCTAAATTTAATGTTTCATCATATTTATCTGACCAGTTATTAAGCTCATTTTTGAGCACATTACTTATTGCCAATGTGTTAGGGTTAATATTTCCAACCTCATCATCTGAGTTAAGCCATAGAGGATAACATTGATAATCAGCCATTAATTTTATTTTTTTCATTTTTGCATCGAAAAGTTTTGTGGGTTCATAGGTCGTTTTCTTTTCAACTTTTTAAAACAAATAATTTTATCTGCATTTGGCCCGTTTGCTGCTATAGCAGGGAACTGACTAGCGTTGTCATAACAGTAACAGCGTGCCTGATGTCCAGTGATTTCGGCAAGCTGTCCGTTATAATGATACTGATATTGCCAGATTTACAGTTTCATAAGATATGTTAGATTAAATAAAGGCTATTACAATTAATATATGATTTCATAAAGCGTATCTGGAGCACCTTCGTTCACTTCAAAATCCCAAAGTAACGTTTTTGATAGTTCAATAAATTTTATATTTTTATATGAATAAATATAACCAGAATCTGTCAAAGATATCACAAGTTTAGAGCAATTTGTTAGCGTCATCATTTCTTGTAATATATTAATCAAAATTAGTAAACGATCTCTTCCTAACGAAGGGAATTTGCTTTGCATTTCTGGAGCATAATCTAAATAATCAATCAAATAATCAGCCTCTTCAGAATCAGGGCTATCGCTCATTGAAAATATGAAATTAGTTTCACTTTTATTTGGTAAATACTGTTCAGTAAATTGAAACAATTGTTCTGGTAAAATTTCTTTTAACCCAATACCATAGTTCGTAGCTATTTTTTTTAAAATAGATTTACTATTGTTATAGTTAATTCCCGCAAGATATCCGACAATATAATTATTCATTTATCCTTAACCCATTCACCAATGGGTTTTCCATTAGCATCAAGTATTCTATAATATTTACCTGTTACATATCCTTTATCATTATATGTAATTTTATGCTCATGAGGGACAACTCTTCTATCAGGGTCTAAACCTATTCTAACCATTGCCCATCGGGTAGATACGTTATCAGATAGTATTTTCAAGTAACATTTGTTTTTTATTTATAATGGGTTAATATGAAAAAATATAGCAATCAGGATTTTCTCGCATATGTTCCATTAAATCAGTTAGTTTTTTTCATTTGATAATAATATTTCAAGTTCGGCCTTATTCAGTTTTTTTCTAATTTCATACATTCCAGCTGAATTATTACATTGCACATATAAATAATATTCATCTTTTTGACCTTCAATTGAATAATTATAGGGCTCTGTTTTAATGGTCGGCAATTTTTTATATACCATAATATATATATTTGCTCATTTAACTTTTTTTATAGACTCAATCTGATAATCAACTTTAGGTATTTGATCTATTATAGCTTCATTGTATCCACCTGATAATTTTCCTCCAGGCATCCTAAGTTCATTAGCTCCACTCATTTTTCCCGTTGGCATTCTCAAATTGAGCTTGTTTGGTATTGTTATCTTGATGGCAATTAATTCTTTACTAGATGACCAACTACCAGATGGTATTCCCTAGCTTTCTCAATTTGAGAGATATCTCCGCTTGTTGAACATTTTCTAACTGTTTTGCTACCTCTAAAAGTCCTAATTTGAGTTTGATGATTTTTGTTGTTTGATTCATCTCTGCCTCTCCTTTTAGATTATAAAATAACTTAAATATCAGTTTAAATAAAGACTATTACAAGGTGTTAAAGCTAAATTATTTCTTACAAAATTAACACCTGATATGGTTTCTGTTGTTGCTCATGATCTTAAATAAATTTGATCGCTAACCAGTACAATCCTTTTTATAAGCAGGAGCATTATATTACTCATGATTTATATAAATAGCCTTAGACTTACTTGGTACGATTTTTTCCCATTTCATTATAGATAATATATCTATTGCCATTTCTCTCATTCTTTGCCATTCCTTACTTTGGCAAAGAGCTATATCATTCCAATATTGAATATTATTTGATCCACTAATAGAAAGTATATAGTCATCTAATTTTTTGATGGTATTGAGTTGTTGATCTGTGATTAAAGAGGCAGTATTTGGATCATTTAGTTCATCTAAAGCCATCTCCCACTCAATAGCAAGTTCATCAGCAACGTTAACAAAATCAGGAAATAAACTTTTCTGTATATCACAAGATTGTGCTAGAGCTTGAGTAACCCATTTTATTTTATTCATATTTTATTCCTTTGGTTTATAGATTATTTTTGCTTTCTCACCTGTACTTGGCTTATATGTACTAGAATCAACAACTTTTATTGTTCCTTGTGTTGTAGTCGAGATTTTATAATAACTTCCACCATGGCGTCCTCCTCCTGGGTGTATTTGTATCTGACTAATTTCCGGATGTCCTTTCACCTCAATAATAACAGCTTGCCCAGAACCTCTTGAAGATTGTCTTACATTAACTTTATATCCGGCGTTCGTAAAATCTTTTACAATCTCATCAATAGAACGCCCCCAAATAGATTGAGGTGAATTTATAAAATCATTTGGAGTGTTACCCTTAGTAGGAATCGTCCCCTCTCCATTAATCCCCTCAAACCCATTATTTTCAACCTTAATCAACCCTAACGGATCTATCCAATTTACCGGATCACCATTAACATATTGATAACTATTTAACCCACCCTGTATACCAAGTGGGTCTTGGGTGATATATCTGCCGGTAAATGGGTCGTAATAACGGTTTAGGTTGTAATGTAACCCCGTCTCCTCATCATAATATTGCCCTTGGAATCTTAACGGGTTATCCGGCAGGGCTTGGGTATCATCCTGATGGTAGGTTTCGTTTATTATCTGCCCATAGGCATTATACTGGCATTCGTAGAGGGTGTCACCTAAGCTGCCGGTAAGGGCTATGGGTGTGCCGAGGTGGTCGTTTTGGTACCAGTAGAGTTTGATATTGTCTTGCTGCGCATTGCCGTGCATCAGAGCTAAGGGACGGTAAGAGTCTGGCTCGTAAAGGTAGCTTTGCCAATGTTTATCATTATCCGTTTCGGCAATAAGCCGACTACCTTGCCACAAATTTGTCTGGAACAAATTTGAACAACGCTTTAGCGTTGGCCCTGCAAGGGTGAGTCTCATGGATGAGACGAATACATAAATTCGGTGGTTTTGCCGTCTACCGTTTTACTGGTACGACGGTTAAAGGCATCATAAGTATAGGTGATGATAAGCCCCGTCGGTTTAATCACTTTGATAAGTCGATGCCGGCAGTCGTATTGATAGTGGGTAACCAGACTGTGGTTTTTCCCGCGCTTTTCCGCAATCAGGTTACCAAAGCGGTCATATTCAAAGTGTTTATCACTAAAAAAGGTTAGGCGGTTGCCTTTGGCGATATTGGCATGAAAAGGCATAGGGGCTAGCGCTTGGGTTTCACTGATTTTATTGCCCGTTGGGTCGTAATCAAACTGCTCGACTTTTTCAGCATGATGCTGCTCGGGATTGGCCTCAGGGTAAGTCACTGTGTGTAGCTGACCTGCGTTATCATAACGATAACAGCGTGCCTGATGTCCGGTGATTTCGGCAAGCTATCCGGTATAATGATACTGATATTGCCAGAATTAATGCGATAAAAATCAAACAAGATAAGCTAATTGTTAAATTTTTCTTGTTAATTTTAATAAATAAAACATGCTCCCCCACTAATTATGTGAGGGATTTTACTATTTACTTTGAATAACGTTCTCTTAATTTATTCATATAAAATTCGATTGAATCTTTATCTTTAGGATGCGCTTCAATATAGCTATTTGATATTATTTGCATAAGTTCAACAAAATGTTGGGGAGATAGTGTTGAACTTTCATAATCCCCTACTAAAAAAGATACCTCATCAAATTCTTTCGGATCATCTAAATCTTGATCTAAAACATATTCTAATCCCTCGTGAACAATACAGCCAATTCCTCTTGATGCATCGTAAATAAATTGTAAAAGATTCATTTTATGCTCTTTGTACATCGTCTCGATTAAGTAATATAAATCACCTCCTCCTTGTTCTTCTATTTCTTTTGCTATTTTATTTAACCATGTTAAATTATGATTCATTTTATATTCCTCTCTGGTATTGTAAGAAATGCATTGCTTATTTTACCTGTGCTTTGATTTTTTGTTACAGTGAACCAATATCCATCAATTTGTACAGAATATTCTCTTTTATCTGGATTATTTCTAAAATAATCTTCCGCTTTTTTCGCTGCTTTATTTGACATGTCTGCTACTTTTGCATCGGAAAGTTTTGTGGGATCATAGGTCGTTTTCTTTTCAGCTTTTTTAAATCCAATAATTTTACCCGCATTTGGTCCGTTTGCAGCTCTAGCTGGTAGCTGATATTCATACTCAATCAAACCAGGAAAACGTGCATCTGTATATTTAGGACCAACAATTTTAGCCTCTGTCATTTCAATTGATTCTAAAAAAGCATCTTGGTTATGAGCGCCAGAAATACCTGTTTTTTTTGCATTTAACTGTCCTGTTTGTTTATTATGAGTAGTAACATCTGATACAAAAGTATCTGGCACTAATTGTGTATCAGCTTCTTTTCCAACAATCCCCTCAACGCCCTTGTCAGTGACTTTAATCAACCCTAACGGATCTATCCAATTTATCGGATCACTACCGGCATATTGATAACTATTTAACCCACCCAGTATACCAAGTGGGTCTTGAGTAATATATCTGCCGGTAAATGGGTCGTAATAACGGTTTAGGTTGTAATGAAGTCCTGTTTCTTCATCATAATATTGCCCTTGGAATCTTAACGGATTATCGGGCAGGGAACCTATATCGTCCTGATGGTAGGTTTCGTTTATTATCTGACCATAGGCATTATACTGGCATTCGTAGAGCGTGTCACCTAAGCTGCCGGTAAGGGCTATGGGTGTGCCGAGGTGGTCGTTTTGATACCAGTAGAGTTTGATATTGTCTTGCTGCGCATTGCCATGCACAAGGGCTAATGGGCGGTAAGAGTCTGGCTCGTAAAGGTAGCTTTGCCAATGTTTATCGTTATCAGCCTCGGCAATAAGTTTACTACCTTGCCAGATAAACTCGGTGGTTTTGCCGTCTACCGTTTTACTGGTACGACGGTTAAAAGCATCATAAGTATAGGTGATGATAAGCCCCGTTGGTTTAATCACTTTGATAAGTCGATGCCGGCAGTCGTATTCATAGTGGGTAACTAGACTGTGGTCTTTTCCGCATTTTTCCGCAATTAGGTTACCAAAGCGGTCATACTCAAAGTGTTTATCACTAAAAAAGGTTAACCGGTTGCCTTTGGCGATATTGGCATGAAAAGGTGTAGGGGCTAGCGCTTGAGTTTCACTGATTTTATTGCCCGTTGAGTCGTAATCAAACTGCTCGACTTTTTCAGCATGATGTTGCTCGGGATTGACCTCAGGGTAAGTCACTGTGTGTAGCTGACCGGCGTTATCATAACGATAACGGCGTGGCTGATGTCCGGTAATTTCAGCAAGCTGTCCGTTAGGATTGTAGTGATATTGCTGTTGCCAAATTGGCGTTGGCGAGGTCTGGGTGCTGATATCATAACCATGATAACGTTGATGGGCAATTAGTTGCCCTAGCGGGTCATACTGGTAACGGTTAACCAGCCCATTACCTTGACGACGCTCACATTCTCGCCCCGCGTTATCATACAGCAGACCGATTAAGGACTGCCCATCTAAGGTCATGCCCCGTAATTGACCATGAATATGATAATATTCTAACCATTGCCCATCGGGCAGTTTACTGCAATTGAGTAAGCCGGTGTTTTCATCGTAGCGATGGCGGATAGTCGCCCAGTTTTGGTGCTCGGCTGTGAGTTGATTACTTTTGTTATATTCCCAACCTAACACATTCTCGTTATCTTTTACCGCTATCAAGCGACCGATAGTATCATATTCATTAAGATTCCCTTGCGGATTAACGCAAGGAATAAATTCCTAATTCATTTAATTCTTTTTTTATCCATAAATTATAATTTGATATAATTGTTAGATAGTTTTTATCAGAATAATATTCATTTGGAGTCATGCTATTGTTAACACCTTGAATTATATTTGGGCTATTATTTGGTTCGCCCCATTCATTCCAAAAATCATTTAGCTCTAATAACCCGTATAAACTATCTTTAGGTAAATGATTCATGCATTCTTTTATGGCAAATACAACCCATTTTTTCTTAGAAAGGGTTAAATCAACATTATTCAAATCACAAAGTTTACTAATTATATCAATGATTTCATCGTTTATTTCTGTACAAAAAGACAATTCAGAAACAAGCATAAATGAAGCGTCACCCAATTCTATAGTAGCTAACTGCTCGCTTGCAAAATCACTAATATCTTTAGGGGATAATATGCCTATAGGGAGACCTTTACATCCTAAATAAAGTATTCCCCAGTCAACTATATTAAACTTTTTAAGTTCATTAAAAATTTTATTTATCATGGTTTAGACGGTTTCCCATTAATTTTTCCATTTGGCACAAACATACGATGGCTTACACCTCCTAACTTAAGATCTACTATCCATTCAAATCTACCTGAAACACCATTCAGACTTCCTTCTAATTGATATAGTGTTGCCCCTTTATTCAAGTTTATTTTTGTAGCTTGACCTGCATAATTATCGATAATGTCATTAAATCCATGCGATTTAGCAGTGGGTGGAAATTCTTGAACAGCCACTGGTTTTGGTTTTTCTGAATAAACAGTTATTTGTTTTCCATCAACATCTAGTACTGGTTTATTAGGAATTTGATCAATTTTATTACCACTTCCCGTACCTTTTTCACCATAACCAACTCTTGGATTATTTAAAATATCATTAGATATTGTTTGATTCCCAGCACTTTTGCTTGCAGCCCCTTTTCCGGCAATGCCCTCAAACCCATTATTTTCAATCTTAATCAACCCTAATGGATCAGCATTAACACATATCGGTTTTACACCGTGTGTGTTATATATCTAATGGTGGATATATCAAGCCGAGTTTCCAACTAATCGCGGAGGGCGCCTTGATTGAGCCACTCGGGATGGCTAAAAATTTTATTACGTTGGTATTTTTGCTAATAGCTCATTAATCTTATCTGTATCTTCTGGGTGTAACTTTAGATACTTCTCGCAAGCTAAGCGGACATAGTGATAACAGGTTGCTTCGCTGACGACTATTTCATCTTCTTTTTCTGGAGGATAACCTATTGCAAAAAAAACTCCCTCTTCAAAGATCATATCATCCAAAAAACCATCATATTCACAGGCAAAATGGCAATATGCACCATCAGTACTAAATCCTATTTTTTGAACCATATAATTAATAACTTTCAAAAAATTATCATCTTCATACATTCGATCAAAATAAGAAATAATAATTAAATTTAATCCAGAATCAACATCTAATTGACTAAATAATTCCTTTATCATTAAAAACCTCATTCAGGGTGAAAATTTCTTACAAGACCAGTTGATTTATCGACGTATATTCTAAATTTAATACTTTCAACAGTTACACTAGCTTGCCCACTTTTGCTAGTCATAGCATCGGCATACCCTTTTATGGAAGCTTTTTGCCCTAAATCTAACATTTTCTGATCTGTAAAAATTTTAGGATCATAAATTGTTTTTTCAAATGGCTTAGAGCCATTACCTTTATAATTACCAGTAAAATTTCCTGCTCGATCCTTAGCTGGCATCCGATATTCAACCTTAATAATACCAGAAGTCGTCCTAGGTGTTTCGCTTATAATCTTCACTCCATTTTGTTTTACTGCATCATAAAACGCATCAGCATTGTGTCCACCTGAAATACCTCTACTTTGAGAAAATCCGTCAACAGTTGCTAAATGTTTGGGCTGATTAATATTAAAACTAATCCCCTCAAACCCATTATTTTCAATCTTAATTAACCCTAACGGATCTATCCAATTTATCGGATCACCATTAACATATTGATAACTATTTAACCCACCCAGTATACCTAGTGGGTCTTGGGTGATATATCTGCCGGTAAATGGGTCGTAGTAACGGTTTAGGTTATAATGAAGCCCTGTTTCCTCATCACAATATTGCCCTTGGAACCGTAACGGATTATCGGGCAGGGAATCTATATCGTCCTGATGGTAGGTTTCGTTTATTATCTGCCCATAGGCATTATACTGGCATTCATAGAGGGTGTCACCCATGTTGCTGGTGAGGGCAATGGGGGTGCCAAGGTGGTCGTTTTGATACCAGTAGAGTTTGATATTGTCTTGCTGAGCATTACCATGCACAAGGGCTAAGGGACGGTAAGAGTCTCGCTCGTAAAGGTAGCTTTGCCAATGTTTATCATTATCCGTTTCGGCAATAAGCCGACTACCTTGCCAGATAAACTCGGTAATTTTACCATCCACGGTTTTGCTAGTACGACGGTTAAAAGCATCATAAGTATAGGTGATGATAAGCCCCGTCGGTTTAATCACTTTGATTAACCGGTGCCGGCAGTCGTACTCATAGTGGGTAACTAGACTGTGGTTTTTTCCGCGCTTTTCGGCAATTAGGTTACCAAAGCGGTCATATTCAAAGTGTTTATCACTAAAAAAGGTTAATCGGTTGCCTTTGGCGATATTGGCATGAAAAGGCATAGGGGCTAGCGCTTGGGTTTCACTGATTTTATTGCCCGTTGCGTCGTAATCAAACTGCTCGACTTTTTCAGCATGATGCTGTTCGGGATTGACCTCAGGGTAAGTCACGGTGTGTAACTGGTCAGCGTTATCATAACGATAACGGCGTGGCTGATGTCCGGTGATTTCGGCAAGCTGTCCGTTAGGATTATAGTGATATTGCTGTTGCCAAATTGGCGTTGGCGAGGTTTGGGTGCTGATATCATAACCATGATAACGTTGATGGGCAATTAGTTGCCCTAGCGGGTCATACTGGTAACGGTTAACTAGTCCATTACCTTGACGGCGTTCACACTCTCGCCCTTGTTTATCCCAACGAAAAGCCGCTAATGGCTGGTGGTCGAGTGTCATTCCCAGTAGCTGACCCTGATTGTAATGATATTCTAACCATTGCCCATCGGGCAGTTTAGTGCCATTGAGTAAGCCGGTGTTTTCATCGTAGCGATGGCGGATAGTCGCCCAGTTTTGGTGCTCGGCTGTGAGTTGATTACTTTTGTTATATTCCCAACCTAACACATTCTCGTTATCTTTTACCGCTATCAAGCGACCGATAGTATCATATTCATAGTGCTCAATATTTCCATCCGGTAATATTTTTTGAATTAATCGTCCAAGGCTGTCACGCTCATATCGGGTAATAAATGGCTCAGATTGATGTTCATCTCCGTATTCACAACGGGCAATAAGTTGGTTGTTTTTATTATAATGGTACGTGGTTTTTATATTATCAAAACCAATTTCTTCACTTAATAATCCATCAGCTGTGTAACGAAATTGATAGTGCTCCCCTTTTTGATTGGTGATTTGGCTAATCTGTAAATGTCCATTATCGTATTGGAAAGCCAGTTTTTCACCATTAGGTTGGTGTAATTGGGTGAGTAGGTGTAACGGCGCGGCGTAATCATATTGGGTGATTTTGCCCATTTCATCTTTAAACCAAATCACTTTACCATAAGCATTATAGCGATACTCACGGGTGGTGTTATTGGGTAAGATAATTTGGGTAATTCGATTTAACGCATCATAACGGTAGTGTGTGGTACTGCCGTTTTGTTGTTTTTCCCATTCTAAGCGACCAATAGCATCATAGCCAAATTGGCGTAAACCTTGAATTGAAGAGTTATCTTCTAATAATTCCCCTTGCTCTGACCAAACTAAACGTTGGTGACTCTGGTCAGGATATTGAATAAAAATGGGCTTACCTTGAGCATTATATTGATATACCGTGCTGCGCTCTTGAGGGTCGATTAGCTCCAGTAAGTTCCCTTGGCTATCACGCCGAAAACGCCATTGTTGGTAAGTCTCTTTATCACCCTGAGTGAGGGTATAAATTTCCCCATGCAAGTAGTCATAATGAACACTATGCCCATCGGGATAAGTGATGGTATCTAACGCGCCAGTGATGGGGGAATAATCATAATAGGTAATATGACCTTCGCCATCAATTTCAGCTGTCAGTTGCCCTTTATCATTATATTCGTAGCTTTGTACATGACCCGCCGCAGATATTTTTTGGATTAATTTACCATGGGTATTATGCTTATAATAACTTTTACTGCCATCTTGGTGGATTATCGTGACACTGTTTTCTTCATCATTCCATTGATACTGACTATCCAATTGAGGAAAGTTCGCCCACTGCCGTAAACAGCGTGCCTGCTTACCTTCATTTTGCCATGCCCAATAAAAGGTTGCCCCACCCGCCATGACCCGTGATTGAATAACATGCTTATCATCATAAGTATAGTGCTCGGTCTCATTTGCGGCATTCGTCACCGCAACAAGTTGGTGAAGCGTGTTATAAGTGTACTTTGCTAACACCGAAACACGCTGCCACTCTTGTGCGACTCGGGTGTGTAATTCAACTTGTTGGATTAAATTTATATTAGTCGGCGGGGTGCTTGGGTTATTTTCATTAGTCGCTGCGTCTATTTCATTTTCATAAATAAAGACTAACTTGCGCGTTGGTTGCTCTGCGGGTGATAAAATGGCAGAAGGTAGCCGATTGGCGTTATAAATAACCTTAATGGCATTGTTATGCTTGTCTATAATGCGTTTCAAACAAGCCGTTGTCCCCTCTTTTGCACGTTTAAACACTAAAAATGGTTGATTAGATTGAACAATGATAAACTCATTATCTTGTTCACCTTGGCACAACATGGCTTCTGATAAACTATTTAATCTATGTGTGTATTTTTCGGTTGGATAGGGAAAGCTAACTTGGCGATTTTCATGGTCTAACCATGTGATGCTATCGTTGTTAAATACCAAATGTTGACTTAAAAAGTGCGACCAGCCATAGCCCAATCCTTGCTGTAATTCAACAGCACTGGTACGATAAAAACGTTGCCAAATAAAAGGCACGATACCCGTTAAGTGACCATCTTCAACCGATAATAGCTCTTCGCCAGTTAATAACGATATGGGGTCACCATCATGAGGCGTCTGTTTATCAGAAGAAACCGCCTGCCCTTTGGCATTTTTACCGGCCTCTGGGGTGTCGGTGATATGTGACGATGCATTTTCTATTTTTGTCTGTGGATTCCCCCCCGATGAAGCAACGCTGCCATGTTCAGTTACACCCGTTGCAGTGCTATGGGTGGTTGCCGTTTTGTGTGCATTAACATCCACGCCACCACTGTGAATTATTTCATGGTGATTGTTGACATGTTTTTTACATGCTTGCTTAGCGATGTCGGTTAACTCTTCTAGCGCTTTGATAAGCTCTTTAGATGATGTGCTTACTATATTTTTTCCCATTATTATAATCCTTCTTATTAAGCAAAGTTCATTGCTATATCAAATCCTTTTTTTAGAACTGCGCCCGGTAAAATAATAGCAATAATCACTTCGGTTAATACTTGCCCTACAATTTTGGCACTAAAGTTAGCTAATTGTTGGGGGGTTAACAATTTGAAAAGACACCAAGTTGCATTAAAAAAGATAAATAGCATGGCTTCATCTTTAAGCATCATTAACATATCACCAATTTCATCTTTATATTCATCATACATTTGAATTAACTTTTCAGCGCCATCACCGATAAGTTGTTTCAGTTTTTTTGCATTTTCTAAAGGATGGCAAAATATATCAAATAATTTACACACTAAATTCCAAATGTCTTTTAACGTCGTCCAGATACCACTAACAAACTCTTTACATGTCTCAAGCCAATCTATTGATTCACCATTAGCAATATAAGCTTCCCATTCTTGCTTTTGCCGATTATTCCAGTTTTTTTCTAACCAATCTGCACATTGACTGATTAAACCATCATAAGAAGCATAGAGCTTGTCTAAATCTTTTTTTGTAATATTGGGATAAAACATAATTTTATATTTTTGATTTGGCTTTAATTTTAAGACAGCTTTACCATTATCATCTAATTTACCTTCGCTGACGTAATTATCACTATCCCATATATAACCTGATTCCACCTCATATACCCGGTATTTGGTTTTCGGGATTGGAATGGTTTTACCTGCGGTTTGAAACGTATGTATGATAACCAGCTCGCCGCTTAATGGGCAGGTGGTCACCCCATCCATTCGTGCACGACTTTGGACATTTTGAACTATTTCCATATCACCCACCTTAATTTGCTGATCCATATCAAAAAAACGTCCGATCAACCAGGTATCGGTTAGTGATTTGTAGTCATTAAGGCAATTTTTAAAATCAGTAATAACCTCATTTATGACTTTATTGGCTTTTGCTTGCACATCGGGTGTGATAACAGGCTCAGATAAGGGGGGAGCAATGATGTCCTCTGTCATTTTGTTATCCTATGATTGAAGTTGTTGTAAAATGAAATTCCAAACGTCACTTTTACCCTGATTACATTGTAATAAACGTTTAACTTTTCTCTCTAAAATATCATGTCGATAGGCCCAATATATTGTCGGATAGCTTTCTTGTAACGTTTGTAAGATATTCTCTAATAGCAAATCCTCTTTATCGGTTACCAATTTTTTTATTAATGATTCTGGCACCTGCCACCAAGGCGAAGTTTGCACCGCTTGCTCAACGGGCACATGCACCACATGTGATTGGTGATTAATCCAGTAAAAAGCAAAAGCAGGTAGCACGTCTTGCCAGCTATCGGTAAAATAATCGAGCATGATCGACAAGTATTCACCATCCCAGTAGCGAAAAAACACCGTTTCACCATCGGGCATAATCGCTTGGGTTAGGCTACGTAAATGGGCGCAGATGTCTGCAAAGGGTAAATGAGAGCGTGCCAGCCAGCCCCAGTCTTTGTGCTCAGTGTTATTAATCCAATCTAAAAAGGGGCTATGCTCATCAAGTCTCACTAGCATGGGCATAACAGAAAACCAGTGCTCGTAAGGCGTGCCACTATAAAGGCCATAGGGCGTTTGTGAGCCATCAGTGATATAGTAGTTTTTAACCGCTTGCGCATCACTGACATTAGAAAGTACGGCATACAAAGGCATGGCAGAGGTAGCGGTAATCGTGCGCCATTGAGGCAGTGGCATAGCTAGCATAATCTACCCCTTGCATTGCGCAATAAAACCAACAAAGCTAAAAATCCGTTTAACTTATAAAAGACAAGAAAGGGATATTGAATAAAGCGATTGATGATTAAAGCAATACGACTAACAACAAGCTCCATTATATTTACCTAAATTCCTTTAGAAAGTATTAAGAAACCGAAAATTAAATGTATTTTTTAGCTAAGATAAGATCATTTTTTATTCTATGCAACCTTTTTTAGCCTATTGGAATGGCAAATTAATATGATAAAAATCAGTCAGAAAAGTCATTGATTTTATTAATGTTTTTATCTTACAGAACCTAGATTAAAACATGAGAGAGATGATAATAAAATGACTCACACCGTTTACAAAAATGGTGGAAAGCATCACCTTTGATAATGGCGCTGAATTTAATTATCATCGTGCCATTGAATATTATTTAAATACCACCGTCTATTTTGCTAAACCTTATCAAAGCTCGCAAAGAGGGACAGATGAAAACACTAATGGCTTAATCCGTCAGTTTATACCTAAGCCATCGGCCATTTCATTAGTTGACGACGAGCAGATAAAGAAAATTCAATATTTATTGAACTCACGCCCAAGAAAGCGGCATAAGACCCTGTAAATAAGTTTAAAAACCCAGCCTCCTTTTATTCTAAGAAGTTAAGACGAATTGCACTTCATGGTGTGATCTAGGGTCAATATTAAATTAATTCTTCACAATTAAGCAATACAATGATATTTTCATTTCCTAGCTCTGAGCGTAATAGATCTGCAATTTCTGATGTATTCATTTCAGGAAAAGATTTATCATTTACTGATACCATAAAATATGATCTAGCACCTTTTAAACCAAATTCTTCAGCAATTAATAACTTACTTTCTTGACTGTATCTTTTCTGCTCATCACTAATAAGCTCTAATTGTTCTCGGTCTAAAACTGGTAAAGCCAAATAAATCACATATGATCTATCAAAAATATTATTATATTTTGTTTTTATCTTACTAATTTTTTTATTCAATAATTCTGTATCTAGTTTTGTATAACATGTTATATCGATTGCCATTATATTTATCTCACTTTATTCTAGTTATACTTCCTGATTTATTTATAACAATTATTTTATCTAACCCTTTAATCTCCCATTTGGAAAACTGTTCTTTTAAAGCTCCTACTGTCACTTTGGAATCAGAGATATTAATAACAACATTGTTAGTTTGCCCCTTAAGTACTTTATCCTCAACTCCTGTCCAAATATTCCTAACATTACTCGAACTTGGGGCATAGTTATCAAATATTTCACCGTTAATTTTGTAATCTGGTTTTTTTACTCCAGATGTAACAGGATTCTGTTCTACATGATAACCATTGTTCGAAAGAATTTTAGCACTTTCGTTTTCTCTCTTAATGGAGCGTATATTTTCAGGTGTGCTATTATACGGTATCTCAGCAGGTTTACCAGTTAAAGACCCCGTCGTTCCCTTCCCAGCAACCCCCTCAAACCCATTATTTTCAATCTTAATTAACCCTAACGGATCTATCCAATTTATCGGATCACCATTAACATATTGATAACTATTTAACCCACCCAGTATACCTAGTGGGTCTTGGGTGATATATCTGCCGGTAAACGGGTCGTAGTAACGGTTTAGGTTGTAATGAAGTCCTGTTTCTTCATCATAATATTGCCCTTGGAATCTTAATGGGTTATCCGGCAGGGAATCTATATCGTCCTGATGGTGGGTTTCGTTTATTATCTGACCATAGGCATTATACTGGCATTCGTAGAGCGTGTCACCTAAGCTGCCGGTAAGGGCAATGGGTGTGCCAAGGTGGTCGTTTTGATACCAGTAGAGTTTGATATTGTCTTGCTGCGCATTGCCGTGCACAAGGGCTAAGGGACGGTAAGAGTCTAGCTCGTAAAGGTAGCTTTGCCAGTGTTTATCGTTATCGGTCTCGGCAATAAGTTTACTACCTTGCCAGATAAATTCGGTGGTTTTGCCGTCTACCGTTTTACTGGTACGACGGTTAAAAGCATCATAAGTATAGGTGATGATAAGCCCCGTTGGTTTAATCACTTTGATTAACCGGTGCCGGCAGTCGTACTCATAGTGGGTAACTAGACTGTGATTTTTTCCGCGCTTTTCGGCAATTAGGTTACCAAAGCGGTCATATTCAAAGTGTTTATCACTAAAAAAGGTTAATCGGTTGCCTTTGGCGATATTGGCATGAAAAGGCGTGGGGGCTAGTGCTTGGGTTTCACTGATTTTATTGCCCGTTGCGTCGTAATCAAACTGCTCGACTTTTTCAGCATGATGCTGTTCGGGATTGACCTCAGGGTAAGTCACGGTGTGTAACTGGTCAGCGTTATCATAACGATAACGGCGTGGCTGATGTCCGGTGATTTCGGCAAGCTGTCCGTTAGGATTATAGTGATATTGCTGTTGCCAAATTGGCGTTGGCGAGGTTTGGGTGCTGATATCATAACCATGATAACGTTGATGGGCAATTAGTTGCCCTAGCGGGTCATACTGGTAACGGTTAACTAGTCCATTACCTTGACGGCGTTCACACTCTCGCCCTTGTTTATCCCAACGAAAAGCCGCTAATGGCTGGTGGTCGAGTGTCATTCCCAGTAGCTGACCCTGATTGTAATGATATTCTAACCATTGCCCATCGGGCAGTTTAGTGCCATTGAGTAAGCCGGTGTTTTCATCGTAGCGATGGCGGATAGTCGCCCAGTTTTGGTGCTCGGCTGTGAGTTGATTACTTTTGTTATATTCCCAACCTAACACATTCTCGTTATCTTTTACCGCTATCAAGCGACCGATAGTATCATATTCATAGTGCTCAATATTTCCATCCGGTAATATTTTTTGAATTAATCGTCCAAGGCTGTCACGCTCATATCGGGTAATAAATGGCTCAGATTGATGTTCATCTCCGTATTCACAACGGGCAATAAGTTGGTTGTTTTTATTATAATGGTACGTGGTTTTTATATTATCAAAACCAATTTCTTCACTTAATAATCCATCAGCTGTGTAACGAAATTGATAGTGCTCCCCTTTTTGATTGGTGATTTGGCTAATCTGTAAATGTCCATTATCGTATTGGAAAGCCAGTTTTTCACCATTAGGTTGGTGTAATTGGGTGAGTAGGTGTAACGGCGCGGCGTAATCATATTGGGTGATTTTGCCCATTTCATCTTTAAACCAAATCACTTTACCATAAGCATTATAGCGATACTCACGGGTGGTGTTATTGGGTAAGATAATTTGGGTAATTCGATTTAACGCATCATAACGGTAGTGTGTGGTACTGCCGTTTTGTTGTTTTTCCCATTCTAAGCGACCAATAGCATCATAGCCAAATTGGCGTAAACCTTGAATTGAAGAGTTATCTTCTAATAATTCCCCTTGCTCTGACCAAACTAAACGTTGGTGACTCTGGTCAGGATATTGAATAAAAATGGGCTTACCTTGAGCATTATATTGATATACCGTGCTGCGCTCTTGAGGGTCGATTAGCTCCAGTAAGTTCCCTTGGCTATCACGCCGAAAACGCCATTGTTGGTAAGTCTCTTTATCACCCTGAGTGAGGGTATAAATTTCCCCATGCAAGTAGTCATAATGAACACTATGCCCATCGGGATAAGTGATGGTATCTAACGCGCCAGTGATGGGGGAATAATCATAATAGGTAATATGACCTTCGCCATCAATTTCAGCTGTCAGTTGCCCTTTATCATTATATTCGTAGCTTTGTACATGACCCGCCGCAGATATTTTTTGGATTAATTTACCATGGGTATTATGCTTATAATAACTTTTACTGCCATCTTGGTGGATTATCGTGACACTGTTTTCTTCATCATTCCATTGATACTGACTATCCAATTGAGGAAAGTTCGCCCACTGCCGTAAACAGCGTGCCTGCTTACCTTCATTTTGCCATGCCCAATAAAAGGTTGCCCCACCCGCCATGACCCGTGATTGAATAACATGCTTATCATCATAAGTATAGTGCTCGGTCTCATTTGCGGCATTCGTCACCGCAACAAGTTGGTGAAGCGTGTTATAAGTGTACTTTGCTAACACCGAAACACGCTGCCACTCTTGTGCGACTCGGGTGTGTAATTCAACTTGTTGGATTAAATTTATATTAGTCGGCGGGGTGCTTGGGTTATTTTCATTAGTCGCTGCGTCTATTTCATTTTCATAAATAAAGACTAACTTGCGCGTTGGTTGCTCTGCGGGTGATAAAATGGCAGAAGGTAGCCGATTGGCGTTATAAATAACCTTAATGGCATTGTTATGCTTGTCTATAATGCGTTTCAAACAAGCCGTTGTCCCCTCTTTTGCACGTTTAAACACTAAAAATGGTTGATTAGATTGAACAATGATAAACTCATTATCTTGTTCACCTTGGCACAACATGGCTTCTGATAAACTATTTAATCTATGTGTGTATTTTTCGGTTGGATAGGGAAAGCTAACTTGGCGATTTTCATGGTCTAACCATGTGATGCTATCGTTGTTAAATACCAAATGTTGACTTAAAAAGTGCGACCAGCCATAGCCCAATCCTTGCTGTAATTCAACAGCACTGGTACGATAAAAACGTTGCCAAATAAAAGGCACGATACCCGTTAAGTGACCATCTTCAACCGATAATAGCTCTTCGCCAGTTAATAACGATATGGGGTCACCATCATGAGGCGTCTGTTTATCAGAAGAAACCGCCTGCCCTTTGGCATTTTTACCGGCCTCTGGGGTGTCGGTGATATGTGACGATGCATTTTCTATTTTTGTCTGTGGATTCCCCCCCGATGAAGCAACGCTGCCATGTTCAGTTACACCCGTTGCAGTGCTATGGGTGGTTGCCGTTTTGTGTGCATTAACATCCACGCCACCACTGTGAATTATTTCATGGTGATTGTTGACATGTTTTTTACATGCTTGCTTAGCGATGTCGGTTAACTCTTCTAGCGCTTTGATAAGCTCTTTAGATGATGTGCTTACTATATTTTTTCCCATTATTATAATCCTTCTTATTAAGCAAAGTTCATTGCTATATCAAATCCTTTTTTTAGAACTGCGCCCGGTAAAATAATAGCAATAATCACTTCGGTTAATACTTGCCCTACAATTTTGGCACTAAAGTTAGCTAATTGTTGGGGGGTTAACAATTTGAAAAGACACCAAGTTGCATTAAAAAAGATAAATAGCATGGCTTCATCTTTAAGCATCATTAACATATCACCAATTTCATCTTTATATTCATCATACATTTGAATTAACTTTTCAGCGCCATCACCGATAAGTTGTTTCAGTTTTTTTGCATTTTCTAAAGGATGGCAAAATATATCAAATAATTTACACACTAAATTCCAAATGTCTTTTAACGTCGTCCAGATACCACTAACAAACTCTTTACATGTCTCAAGCCAATCTATTGATTCACCATTAGCAATATAAGCTTCCCATTCTTGCTTTTGCCGATTATTCCAGTTTTTTTCTAACCAATCTGCACATTGACTGATTAAACCATCATAAGAAGCATAGAGCTTGTCTAAATCTTTTTTTGTAATATTGGGATAAAACATAATTTTATATTTTTGATTTGGCTTTAATTTTAAGACAGCTTTACCATTATCATCTAATTTACCTTCGCTGACGTAATTATCACTATCCCATATATAACCTGATTCCACCTCATATACCCGGTATTTGGTTTTCGGGATTGGAATGGTTTTACCTGCGGTTTGAAACGTATGTATGATAACCAGCTCGCCGCTTAATGGGCAGGTGGTCACCCCATCCATTCGTGCACGACTTTGGACATTTTGAACTATTTCCATATCACCCACCTTAATTTGCTGATCCATATCAAAAAAGCGTCCGATAAATCTAGTATCGGTTAGTGATTTGTAGTCATTAAGGCAATTTTTAAAATCAGTAATAACCTCATTTATGACTTTATTGGCTTCTGCTTGTACATCGGGTGTGATAACAGGCTCTGATAAGGGGGGAGCAATGATGTCCTCTGTCATTTTGTTATCCTATGATTGAAGTTGTTGTAAAATGAAATTCCAAACGTCACTTTTACCCTGATTACATTGTAATAAACGTTTAACTTTTCTCTCTAAAATATCATGTCGATAGGCCCAATATATTGTCGGATAGCTTTCTTGTAACGTTTGTAAGATATTCTCTAATAGCAAATCCTCTTTATCGGTTACCAATTTTTTTATTAATGATTCTGGCACCTGCCACCAAGGCGAAGTTTGTACTGCTTGCTCAACCGGTACATGCACCACATGTGATTGGTGATTAATCCAGTAAAAAGCAAAAGCAGGCAGCACGTCTTGCCAGCTATCGGTAAAATAATCAAGCATGATTGACAAGTATTCACCATCCCAATAGCGAAAAAACACCGTTTCACCATCGGGCATAATGGCTTGGGTTAAGCTCCGTAAATGAGCGCAGATGTCTGCAAAGGGTAAATGAGAGCGTGCCAGCCAGCCCCAGTCTTTGTGCTCAGTGTTATTAATCCAATCTAAAAAGGGGCTATGCTCATCAAGTCTCACTAGCATAGGCATAACAGAAAACCAGTGCTCGTAAGGAGTGCCAGTATAAAGGCCATAGGGCGTTTGTGAGCCATCAGTGATATAGTAGTTTTTAACGGCTTGCGCATCACTGACGTTAGAAAGTACGGCATATAAAGGCATGGCAGAGGTAGCGGTAATCGTGCGCCATTGAGACAGTGGCATAGCTAGCATAATCTGTTCAGCCTATAAAATGAAAGAAAAAAATATTTAACATGATGTTTCACCATTAAATCAATACAACCGATAACCTGCTTCACTATATTTACCAAATATACCTTTAGAAAGGGTTAAGAAACCAAAAATTAAATGTATTTACTTATTTAAAATAAGCTATTTTTTAAGTAGAACAATATTTTTAACAATTTACGCTGTTAAGCTGCTTTATTGCCTACTGTTATATATAATTTATTCTTTGCCATTATCATTCAAACAGAATTAATAATGGATTTTTATGGTAATGTTTGTTTTATTACGTTACGATTATCTTATTTATGTAATAGAATGTAAAGTATTAGAAAAAATTTTGGCATCTATTCAAATAAGGACAAATAACATCATGCAAAAAATAGCCAAATTAGTAAATTTTATAATTATTCCATTTTTAAGCGTTTTTTTGATAAATTGTTCATCCTCTCAAACGGTAAAAAATCCGGCTTATAGCGCAGCAAAAGTAGCTAAAGTGCAATTAACAGATAAAGATATCTTTGATGAGGAGTTAGATAAAGAGATTACGGATTATGATATTCAAGAGGCCGCATATTTGGCTAAAAAAGGATTTTCTGTTCCTCTTAAGTCTTCAATTATTCTTGTTCAGTCTGGGGAAAGTGTACCTGATGCCTCTATGCAGTCAGAAATGTCAAAGTACTATCAGGTTTCGGTTTATAATGGTTTTCCAAGAACAAAAACATTATCAAGCCATCGAAAAAATAAAGATACAGATCGTGTAGTTCATAATAATTACATGAAACAATTGCGCCTTATCGCTGCCAAAGGTGGTCAACGAACTATTGTTGTTTATTGGGGACAACTTGAAAACGGTGTTTTTGATGAAAAAACAAACATTATAAATTGGCGTTTATATCAAGGCGGTAAGTTAACGAGTAACACTAAATCATTACGTTACTTACTAAAATTTACGTTAGTTGATGTCGTAACTGGTAATTGGTCAACATACTCACCTATTAATGTTGAGGTAGATTATGTCTTTCCTAATTCACGTAATAGTGTAACGGATGTTGCTCAAATTGATCAACTTATCCATAAAGCATATGCTAGTGGAGCCTTACGGTTAGCTGAAAAGTATAAAGGTAAGCAAGCGAAATAAATTACTTTAAATCAAATGTTTACTTTTTTGTAATATAATTGCCGTTTTATGTTAACATTAATAACATGATAATATGTAAATAACATGCAAAGATGTTAACTGTATTCGAAACGTCTTAATCAACCTTAGTAGAGGGAGTTTGAATGGAATGGAGTTAAAAGATTTTTATCAGGATGAGATTTCATACATTAAACTATTAGCTCATCACTTTGCTGAAAAACATCCTGAATTAGATGCGTTTTTTTCAGCATCAACTGATGATGCTGATGTTGAACGAATATTAGAAGGTAACGCTCTTTTAATTGCTCGTTTGCGTCAAAAGATTGATGATGCTTTTCCTGAAATAACGCATGCCCTACTCGATGAAGTTTGGTCAACGCCAATTAACCCTATTCCTGCAACAACAGTTTTTGAGTTTACCCCAGAAAAAAATGGCGAAATAATTTTCATTCCTTCTGGGATACATGTAAAAAGCTCAAAAGATACTGATACTAAAGAATATTTTATTTTTGAAACTAGACGAGAAGTTAGAATATTACCACTACAAATAATTAATCGCAAAATTGTACATAGTAATGAAGGCTCACAACTTACCTTGACGTTTGAATGGTACGGCAATCCAAATCAAATTGATTGGGAATTTAAATTATTACCATTATTTTTAGGGAAAAATAAACAGACTGCTGGATTATTATTATTGTGGTTTTCACACTATTTGAAAAATATCCAAATTATAGTGGCAGGAGAGCAATACTCGTGTTCTAACAAATTGGTCAATATTAAACCTTTTATGGAAGAAGATTTAATTTTGTCATGTGATGGTTCTCCTTATTGGCGTTTACAGTTATTACAAGAATATTTTTATACAAATCATGTTAATGACTTTATTGAATTGGATGTTAGTTATATAAGGCCGCACATTAGTCAAAGCGATAATAGCTACTTTGAAGTGGTCTTTAATTTTAATCAAGCATTTCCCTTAGACAATATTATTGATGAGCATGTATTTCGTTTATACTGTGTACCTGCAATTAATAAATTTTTGACGGTAAGCAGTCCAATTTCATTTGATAGTGCGCAAAAAACCCCAACGGGTTTTGTTATTGAACCAAGCAATCCTTTACATGAAATTTATCGTATACAGAGAGTCTATTCACCAGCCGAAGCTCATCGATTAAATCGTGGAGGCTTTATTGAATATAAGCCAATTACTAAGTTCTCTCCTACACGCTATATAACTAATGAAGTTGATATTTTTTATAAAATAGAACGGGAAAATGATGTTGTTGGGAATGTCATTCACAAACTCTCTTTTTTTGATCACAAAGGCAAACCCATTGATGTTATTGATATAAATTATTTTATTTGTGATCTTGAGTGTATTAATCGTCAAGATATTACACGGTTAAGCATAAATGAAATTTCAACACCCACTAGTGATGTACCTAGTGGTGTTACGTTTACTAATATAACTAAAGTCAGTAAACCTTTCTCACCTATAATATCAAGCCATGTTCATTGGCCATTAATTTCACACTTATCATTGAGTCCCATTTTTTTAAATGATATTAATGTTATTCGCCAAGTAGTCCAAGATTTTGATATTCACAGTAAGTCTAATCGCCCAGCTCATAACCGCTTAAAAGAATTTTTATTAGGGATCGAAAATGTCATAAGTCACCCTGTGGATAGGCTTGTCAATGGATTGCCCTTAAGGGGAGTTCAAATCGAATTTTATTTAAACCCTGATTTTTATCCAGATAAAGGAGAAATGTTTAGGTTAGGATCGTTACTAGGGAATTTTTTTGCTTATTGTATTACCAATAATAGCTTTTTATTAACTAAAATAATCAATACACAAACTAAAGAATGTTGGATATTACCTCAAATTAGTGGCAGTAAAGAACAAATATAGGATATTTAACTATGAACAATAATGGGCTTCATTTTACGTGCAAAGTTGGTAAACTTTCTGATGATACTTTTTCTGTATATAAATTTACTCATGAGGAAGCATTATCAGAACTATTTACACTTACTCTATATGTCGCAAGCAGAGAACCATTGCCTGATCTGAGTAGTCTAATTTTACAGCAGGTAACATTTAATATTAATTCAAATGGTGAAGAACAACGAACTATTTCAGGCTTGATTGAAACTATTGAACAAGGAAAGTCAGGGTTCAGACGTACCCATTATAAAATTGTAGTGCGACCTTCTGCATGGTTATTGACACTACGCAAAGATAGCCGTATTTTTCATTTTAAAAGCATCCCTGAAATTATAGAAAGCATGTTTTTATATCATAATATTCAATTTGAGAGCCAGCTTAATGATGAACATCTAACTAGAGAGTATGTAACCCAAAAACGAGAAACAGATTATCAGTTTTTTAAACGTATCGCAGCAGAAGAAGGGATAACTTTTTGGTTTGAGCAACTTGATGATAAAAATCAGCAAATTTTCTATTCAGATAGTCGGTTAGGGCAAAAATCAGGTGCTAGTTTGATCTATAATACGCACCCACAAACAGCTGAAACGGGTGATTTTATAAGTGATTTAACCTTTTCGGTAACCATGAAGCCAAATATGGCGATTCATAAAGATAGAAATTACACAAAACCCGCTTATGACTTAATTCATCAATCATCAAGTCAACAAGGTAATGAGCATTTTGCTTTTTTTGAAAGTTATGGACGCTTTGAAGATGATAAGCCAGGGAAAAGCTTTACACAATATCGTTTAGATGCCCTACAAGCTGAATCAGAACTAGGCTGTGCGACAACAAATTGTATAAAATTGATGCCGGGGGCAATTTTTACGATAAGCGAGCATTCAGATAATAAATTAAACGCAAAATGGCAGGTTGTTAGGGTTAATCATCAAGGTTATTGCCCTCAGGCATTAGAAGAAGAAGCTGATAGCGGTGCAACTATTGTCAGTAATCGCGTTGAATTTATTTCAGCTGAAAAAGAGTGGCGGCCGGCCTATATTCATAAACCAGTTCCTGACGCCAATGAAATAGCCGAAGTCGTAGGCCCTGCTGGTGAAGAAATACATACAAATGAATATGGTTGTGTCAAAGTTCATTTCCACTGGAATCGTTATGATCCCGCTGATGATAAAGCGTCTGCTTGGGTAAGAACAGCTAATCAATGGGCAGGTAATGGCTTTGGTAGTGTCACATTACCTCGTATAGGTCAAGAAGTAATGATTACCTATATCGATGGCGATATTGATCGACCTATAATTAGTGGTCGACATTATAATGCGCTTAATAAACCACCTTATGAATTGCCTGCTCATAAAACCAAAATGGTTTGGCGTTCTAAGTCACATAAAGCAGAAGGCTATAACGAGCTTTCATTTGAAGATGAAAGCGGGCAAGAGGAAATTTTCATTCATGGTCAGAAAGATTTTAATGCTCTTATCAATAATAATACAACGTGGGATATTCGTAATGATCATAAAAGTAAGGTAGCCAATAATAGTACTATTGAAATTATTGGTGATAGTGATGTTTCAGTAAAAGGTGAAACTCGTATAAAACGTGAAGCTAGCAAATCAGAAAAAATTAGCAATGAATTTCATCTCAAAGTTGGTACTGATTATGTAATTAATTCGGGTAGTGAAATCTCAGCGAAGGCAAACTCAAAAATTACATTAGATGCTGGAACAGAACTAACCATTAAAGCTGGTGGGCAATTTATTGTATTAAAACCATCAGGTATATTCACGTCTTCTCCTTTTAATATTGGAGCCGGTTCTCCTGGTAAAGGCAAAAAACTTAATTTAAAAATGCCAGGGTTTATCGGTGCCTTAGTTGCTCCAAGCCTTGTACAACAAGAAACAATAAAGAAAAGTGCACCTTTTTGTGAAGAGTGTGAAAAATGTAAACAAGGTCAATGTGATATAGGTGCAACACAATCAGGAGTATCTGATAATTTAGCAAAAGTACAAAATATAATTTCGGGAGGCGGATTTGCTGGCGGTGTAAGCAACCCTAATATGATAATGAATGGTGGATTTGCTGGTGGTGCAATACAAAATATGGATATATTTGGCGGGACATCACTATTAAATAATATTGTAGATAAACTTGGATTTAATAATCAATTTATGTCAGGTGCGTTTGACAAAGCTGCACAACTTAATAATAACATAAAAAGTGTTGAAGATATGCTTAAAACGCCACAAGGTATTAATGGGGCAGCTAATAATATACTTGATAGCGCATCTACACCAACGAGTTCACTAGGGACTAATTATAATGATATGTTAAAAAAAACATTCTGACATGATTGATATGAATCAAATTTAACCAAACAAATGGTGGGCAATAATTGGTAGGCAGAACCAAACCATTTTTTTCTATTTTAGTTTTAGTGGATGTTTATGCCCATTATTTGTTACTACGATTGATAACATTTAGCTAATAGATTAGTTTCCTTTTCTATAGCTATTTTTATCATTAATTAGATAATAAATATTTCACCCTACACCAACATCGCTTATTGTTGATATTAATGTGCAACCACAAGCGGTTTTATGACCGTCTAAGGCGACTGATTTTCCTTCATCTCGAAAATTAGCTTCACCTTCAATGATAGGGTTACTACCGTGTCCTGGTATAGGGCATAATACTAAATCACCAACACGAGCCACAGGTCTTCCTTTTATGATAGTTTTTGTTGATGCTGTTATGACCATTCCACCATGGCTTGTTGGATCCCCAAGACGAATTACTCCGCGCATAGTTTCCTCCTAAAGTAGGATATTGTTTCACATGATATATTATAAGAAAAATTAAATATTTTTAATTTTTTTTTTATTTTTTATAAATGTTTTGATCCATTTTATTATAAATAATGTAAAATAGATAATATAAATAATATAAACAACATTAGTTAAATGATATCTTATAACTAAATTCATTATTAAAAAGGGGATTACTATGCCAACTCCATGTTATATTTCTATTGAAGGGAAAACACAAGGAAACATCACTGCAGGTGCTTTTACAGCTGAATCTGTGGGTAATATCTATGTTAATGGTCACGAGGACGAAATGTTAGTACAAGAGTTTTTACATAACGTTACTGTACCTACTGACCCTCAGTCAGGGCAACCGTCTGGCCAACGTGCACATAAGCCATTTCAGTTTGTTGTTGCTTTAAATAAAGCAGTTCCTTTGCTTTATAATGCATTAGCCTCAGGTGAAATGCTACCAAAAGTACAACTAAAATGGTATAGAACGTCTATAGAAGGCAAGCAAGAACACTTTTTCACTACAACTCTTGAAGATGCAACTATTGTGGATATGGATTTACATATGCCACATTGTCAATCACCAAGTGATAAAGAGTATACTCAATTATTAAAAGTATCTTTAGCCTATCGTAAAATTATTTGGGAACACACAGTTGCTGGTACATCAGGGTCTGATGATTGGAGAGCACCAATTGAGTCTTAATTAACCTAAAGGTTAAAAGCAAAAGTCGGCTTTTAACCTTTTTTTAACCTTATAATTCTTATTTAATAACCCTTATCAGTTTGGTAATATCTGGTCATAATGGCTTTGAGTTGTTGATTAAATTTTTGTTTAAGTTCGGCTGTGACCTCTTTTCTATTTTTTAGACGTTCTTCAATTTGACGCAATACTTCCTCAATCGGAGACTCACTATCTAGCTCTTTTTGAATATTATCTAGCATTGTACGTAAGTGACTAATCGTAATATAACGATCTTCTGATATTGCATTATCTACTTTATTTATTAAGGCTTGTAATTGCATTTTTGCATTATGATAGTTTGAAGTATTAATCTTATAAGCAGTATTAGCTTGTAATTGATTCTGCCAATAATTGGCCAATTGTTCATATTTTTTCTCTTCTGGCCATAGCCGCTGAACATTTTCCAATAAATTGTTAGTGTAATAATAAGAACTAATTGGTGATAGTGATGAAATATCACGGAGTTGTTTTTCATAGTGTGTTAGTATAAACGATCGTGTTTTTTCATTATCGATCAAAGATATATTTGGCTGTTTAAATGAATCCCTATCAAACCAAGATAGATTTGGTCCCATTAAATCTAACATTTGTGCATGTTGGCGAGCAAAAAACTCCATTACACCAAAACTACAAACAGAAGTAAGAGTAACGCCTAACGCAAAGCTCCACCATGAAAATCGCTTTTTATCATGATACTCTAATGATACTTTAGTTGATATATTTGGATCTATTTCTGTTATTTCATCCGTTTGGTATTGATCTTGTTTTACCATTTTATTAAGTGAATTTTGCTCATTAGATGTTTCCGGAAGGTATAGTAGTATTGTTTTAGCTGATTGTTTTGGATCTTTTTTCGAAAAAGTGGCGTGTTTTTTTTCTAGAGTTTTTATTTTATTTTCTATATAAAAAAATAAGTTATCAATTAGAGATGATTTTTCTAATGGTACTTGATCTAGTTTATCTACTATCCTTTCAAGAGCATCGCAAGCTCGTTGCAATAGTGTCATATCTTTAATAGTAAAGTCTTGTTGACGAATCAAAGAGCCGAGCCGAGAATTGAACCAATTTAATGTATCGACTCTAAAAACAGGATTCGTTGGCCATAATTCATCCCATTGATGACAAATGAGGGATGTAAGCAGTTCACAGCCTTCAACAAATCCACTCAAACCATAACGATGATATCTTGCAAGGGTATAATAACTAATTGATAATAAATCAATTCCATTTTTCTCAAATAGTATCAAAGCATTATTTTCTATCAATACCCAATCAATAGTTGGTTGTTTAGGATGATTTAATTTGTTAATTTCAGATTTTATAGTTTCAAACTCATCAAAATGAGAGGGATCGCCTCCCATTTTTATAATGTGAATATTATTTTTTTCCATCGTACAATCTCAATAAACTGATCCATAATAAAATTAAGATCTGTATCATTTTTAATAAAGTGTATCGGAAAGCTTAAAGTGGCTAAACAGCCCACCAGCAAATGGGTTTTCTGCACTATCGACTTGAATCCGGTAAATAACGGAGCCACCATCAATATCGTATCTCACATCAAAAGATGATTCAGTTATATTAGTTAACTTACCAATATCAAATAATCTAAATTGCCCCCAAGAGCCAGAACGAATCAAAGTTTTTGAACTTTGATTTGTGTTTGAAATTAGTGTTAATTTACTTTCAATCTCTTCTCGCATTGTGTTTGGCCAAATTATTTGAGTTTCAATACTTTTACCATGACTATAATCAACCAGTTGCCCATCAAGATTTAAAATACTACGGCGTTTATTCGCTGACATAGAAATAGGTTTAATGGTATATTGAACGTTTAAGGCATTTTGTGCATCAAAAAAAGTTCGCCTAATCTTATCTGCTATTTTTAGTTGCGCTAATACATCTGATCTTATTAGCCGTTTATCATGAGCATTTTTTAATAAATTGTTATCAACAAAGATTTTTAAATTTTCTTGATAGAAACTATCAATCACTCCTCCATTTTTGAAAAAACGTTGAAACTCACTGAGTGGAACATCCTGATTAGATGATGCGTTAAATGGATAACGGTTAGCAAGATTTAAATTAAAATCTTTGACCACTTTGTCGTTCCATTCAACTTCTAATGAACGTATAGCTTCAGTAATAATAACATCCCAAATTTGTTTAGATAACTCGTTCAACCATCGTCCTAGCGGATCTGGAGCTGTTTTAGCTAATTGTTGAATTTCAATGATAGGATCACTACTATTTTGATTCATATGCAGTTGTACTGCTTTTAGTGCAGCCTTTCCAGGAGAAGGTGAATTTTGTATCATAAGCAAATAACGATGTAGATCACCTAATTTTTGAGAAGCATTTTGAATAATACTTAATTGTTGATTATTATCTTGTAATACTGAAACAGCTTTTGAAAACTCACGATGAATGCTATTGATTAGTGTTCGCTCTTCATTAGTAAATTCAGTTTCATTATTTTTTTTGTTATTTAAATCAGAAACAGTCAGTGCTTCAGAATTATTTTGTATAAGCATAATTGCTTTTTTCAAAGGTTGTTCACTACCATTAATGCTTTCCAGTGTTTCTATAGCATTAGCAATACTGTCAAAATCCTTTATTATTAAATTATCATAGGCTTTATGCCAAGTATTTATATAATCGTTCATATATAAATCAATAATATAATGCTTAATATTATCCCTATCAGCATGGGTATATTTAGCACTTTTTGAAACACCCAAAACCCAACTGTCTAATGCCGTTAAGTCTATAAAGCTTTCATCTTGTTTAAGAAAATAATTAATTAAACTTTCATGAGTCAAAAATTGAGGAATAACTAATTGTTTTTCATTATTTACTTGATACACCGAATCAAATGATGCACCAATTTCAGTTTTAACATTTAAGTCAGTTGGTAATATATTAGCCGATTTTAGTCGTAAATTTTGATATATACGTTGATAAATAGAAAGTTTTTTTAGTTCAATTTGTGCCTGTTGAATAGGTTCTTTAAATGGCATAAAGGCATTTATAGCCATTTTATCACCACTATTTCTCTCTTTCTTCCATTGATTATGTGTTAATGCATAATCCAAATGCTGTATTAGTTGATCTTGCTTATTTTGTTGTCCAATAAAGAGATCACTCCAACGATTACGCATATAATTTAGTACTAATTGTTTATCTCGCCCTGATTCATCTTCAATCATTCGCATAATACGTAACACACCTAATTTTTGTTCACTTTCTTTAGGCGCCAGTTGGAGTTCGTCGGTTAACCCATACATAATATCCGGTAAATATCGCTGTTGAAGTAGCTTCAAATACATAGATTCAATAGATGGAGCTATTTTATAGCCTTGATAAAAACCAAAATTGGAGAAATATCGATTATATTCATGATAATTACCATAAGCGAACATTGCTTCACGTAAAGGATTAAGAGTTGGAAGCTCCGAATCACCATAAATATCTTTTTGGGTTATAGTCGGTATTTTTATATACTGTTTCATTTGTGCTAAAACAAGATCGCCAGCATCGTAGTTTCTCTTATAATAATAGTGGCATGTTGCAATTAAGCTTATTGAGCACATTGCTGCGATAACTGAAAATAATTTAATCTTACGTCGATGATGCTGTTCGGATTTTAAGTTATAACCCGCAATATTTGGTTCCGCTAATAAAACATCTTTAAATAGTCGTATTGAAAAATAAGGCTGAGTTTGTAATATTGGCCACGTTGGATAAGGTTGTACATTTAAATGATATTGTGATGCTGTTGTTTTGACAAAGATATCACCCATTTGCCCTTTTTGCGTTGAAGAAACTAAATATAAACCACGAAGAATAAGCATTTCTTTATCTTGGTTTAGCAATAAATAATTGATGATATAACGTAAGTAATCATGTATACCATGCATCTGGCGACTAAAAGAAAATAATGCACTACGTTGCTGGATATCAACACTATTTAGCATCATATCAGGTATTGCCTGATTCATCTGTTTGCCCCAATTTAGCCAGAATGTGCTAAGCTCTTCGTCCCATTTTTTTTCATCATCAAAGGTGACACCTAAAATACTATCTCGCTGGTGTTTATCTAATTTTTGGTACATGGCTTCAAAACCATAAAACAGATCTAGTTTTGTGAAAACAACATATACTGGTAATTTACATTGTAAAATTTTATAAATATCGAATACTCGTTGATGTAAATTAGATAAGATTTCATCTTGTCTATTTTTATTCGATGAGACAAAATTGTATAAATCAATAGTTATAATAATACCGTTTAATGGTTGATTACTACGTTCTTTTAATAACCAATTTAAAATTGCGAACCATAATCGGCTATAGAGCTTTGGTTTTCCTAAATCATCTGTATTAGGTTGATTTATTAGCAATCCATTTACATCAAAAATAACGGCTTGTTCGCCTAATAGTGGGGTAATTAACGGTTTCTCTTTCTCACTTAAATCAGGTTGATAAAGTAAAGTCGATGGATAGCCCTCATCTAAAAAGGTACTTTTACCACTTTGTGGTTCACCAATCATTAGATACCATGGTAACTGATAAACAGTATCTCGGCTATTATTAAAATGTTCTTTTAATTTAATTAACCAATGTTTTAAATAACGAAGTTGTATACTAATATCATCTTTAAGTGGATCTTTCGACTTTTCTTTACGATCTTTTTGCTGTTCTTCATATTGTTGCAACTTTTTAATAACAATATAAAATCCCCAACAACAAAAAATAATAATATAAAATGCTGTAATTAATAACCGAATTTCTAGTGATAAAAAAGGCTGATATTCGGCAATTTTCCATTCTGCCCCTGCTATCCAAAGCCAAATCAATGATGCAATAGCAATAAGAATAACGAGTAATGTTACTGACGGTTTAAATCGAGGTAACTTTGAGCCGATTAATTGAAATATTAGTGGTAATTTCATTGCATCGTCCTATGTTTTAATTATTAATCTTTGTTAATTGAATTAACGTTTCTATGAAAGAGGGTTCCCAGTCTGTTAACGTCATATTTTTGCACGCAGTTAAAATACTTAATGCCTGTTGTTTTGCTACAGTTTCAAATCCTGCATGTTTTAAAAGTTGTGCATTAATTTTTTGATAATAATAATTATCTCTTAAATCTTTAGAATAACTATTCTCTTCAAGCAATTGAAATGCCTCTTCCAATCCCTTTTCCTTATAACACTCAAAAATTACTTGTTCTAAATCAGATTGTAAATTTTGATAACGTGAATTTTTTGATATCAACCATTTTTTCATACTATCACTAATAAAAGGTGTACGATCACTGTATTTTAAATCATATAATTTAGGTAACCGATTTAATAAAACCAGTAATTCATCAAGAATAGCTTCAGCTACGCTATTAAAACCTAAATGGTATGCCATATTTGCTGAAATAAAATGCCCCTCTAGCCAAAAAGGCATGAGTGTTAACTCATTTTCTATCTTTGCCCATTGTTGTATTGTCGTATTAGATATATTTGCTTTATATTCATTAATGCGATCTATAGGAACTGGCATTAAATCTGTTATATCATTATTATTGAGCGGTTCAGTCAGCGAATAAAATATTGCATGTCGCCTTAAACGAATACTGATGGGGTTCTCTGGATGTTTCTCAAATAATATCTCTGCAACTTTTATTAATGTTCGCTTCCACTCCACTTGTGTATCATGATTAATATTTACGGACTGAAGCGGTACTGAAACTTCTGGGTTTGATTTGCTTTCAATATTATTGATAGCCACTTTCTTATTTGTATTTTTATTGTCCGATATGGATGTTTTCTTTTCATCAGAAGAATTAGATGACTGTGAAGAAAAACGTTGATATGTTATTAGCAACTGGTTAAATTCTTCATCATAAGTTAGATCATTTTCATCAAAAAATTGTTTGATTGATAGCAAATAATTATATGCTAACTGCTTTTCTATTATAGTTGCTTCTTCATCAAAAATTTTATTAGCTTGTGAAAACCGCTGAATAATTTGTTTAAATAATCTTACTTTCAGTTTAGGTTGTGGCGCAGAAATTAGCCAGTATTTTGCAATATAAACCGACAGTAGATAGATGGCTAACAAAATGTTTTGAGGCTTTTTGGCATGTTGTAATGTTCTCAATAAGTGCGCAATTATACGTACATCTTTGCTTTCTTTTAACAAAATTAACGCATTTTGCTGTATTTTTTCTATATCGATTTCCCCATGCCTAATGGTTCCCATACTTGCAATTGTACTATCAATATATTCCCACACAGGGTTGTTCTCATCAATGGGTAATGTAGGATCCTCTATTTCACTTAATATAGGTTCAATCCAAGGATGATTTTCTAATTCTATCACGACCATTCCTCCTTACCAATGACATGCAGTTCTTAAAAATTTTATTGAGGAATTTAATGTTGTTAGATTAAACACCAAACCGTTTAACTTAGGATCATCTGATTTTAGCGTTAATGATTTTGCATTAAGAATACGTTTGATTTGTTCTATACCAAGTAATCCTCTACTCGACTCAAAAATAAAACCATTATCTCTGACAAACCAATTGGCTTTTATTACATCATTTTCAGTGATTAATTGAAGTTTAGTATTTTTATAGTTTATTGGATTAAACAAAGCTATTTGCATACGAGTGATATTATCAACGCAACTAAACGCTAAAATAGGTCTTGGTGGTTGAAGACCAATCGCATAGGTCGTCAATAAAACACGAGAGTTATTATCTGAAGTATTAAGAATAAAATATGGACTGTTTTCCGTACGCATTTTTTCTTGTTCAACAATCCAAAGCCAGTGAGGACTATGTTGTGTCACTTTATCGTTTGGTAAAGAAGTTATATCATTCGGATGTAAGATGTTATCATAACATTCTAATCGAGTAAGTGCCGATGCTTCTTTAGCGCATTGAGCTAATAAATTATGTATTTCTTTATCATTATCATTTAATGTTGCATTAGCTACATTTATCAAATGAATGCCCAATACCATAAAAAAGAAATACCGAATATAACTAAGATTAAAATGATAGTTTTTACGCATTAGTTAATTAATCTCTACTGTGAATTGATGATCATGAACACTAAAGTGAATAAGTGTTATTGTTTCATTTGCGGATACTTTCTTAAGCAACAATAGTGAAACTGGTGGCAATAAAAAACCATCAATAATTGATTCAAGCATCCGAGCTCCATTTTCGTTTCGACTTGCTCGATTAATGATTTCTTCTGCTACTGTGTTATCGAAAATAACATCAGCCTTAAAGCGAGTATAGAGAACGTTACGTAATTGAGTTAATTTATCAGCAATAATTGATTTCAACGTATCCTCTGATAATGGTAAGTAAGGAACAACTTCCATCCTTGCAAGCAATGCAGGCTTGAAGAAATCAGCCAATTTTGGGTATAACCTATCTATAATATCTTCGGGTTTATTAGAATACTGGACAACAGTTTGATATCCTAGATTTGAGGTTAAAAAGAAAATCACATTTTTACAATCAATTATTCGCCCTTCGCCATCAGCCATTTCACCTTTATCAAAAGCTTGATAAAATAAATTTAATACATCAGGGTGAGCTTTTTCAACCTCATCTAATAAAACAACTGAATAGGGTTTCTTTCGGATTGCTTCAGTTAATACGCCACCTTCTCCATAGCCAATGTAACCAGGCGGTGAGCCAATTAAGCGAGAAACTGTATGTTTTTCTTGAAATTCAGACATATTTATTGTTGTTAGATACTGAGTTCCACCAAATACTAAATTAGCAATTTGTAATACAGTTTCCGTTTTACCAACACCACTTGGCCCCACTAGTAAAAAAGCACCTAGTGGTCTACCAGGTCTTCTTAAATCAGCTCTTGAAGTTAGTAAATGCTTATGTAAATGCGCAATAGCAAGGTCTTGTCCTTTAATCATCTGATTTAAATAAGCAGGAAGCTCAGTAATAATTTTTAATTCATCTTGAGAAATCTGCCTAATAGGTACGCCTGTCCATTCAGCAATAACATTTGCGATTTGTAATTTATCAACATGAGGAGAGATTAGATGAACTTGAGCTTCATTTAGTTGTTTTGTTAGTTGTTTTAGCTGAGAAGACAGTTTTATTTTTTCTACTTCTTTTGTATCATCTACCGTTTCACAACAATTCTCTTCAAGTTGTAATAGTTGTGTTCGTAAACTAATTATTTTCTCAACTAATTGTTGTTGCTGTTGCCATTGAGACTCAAGTTGTTGTAGCTCTTCCGTTAAAGATACATTTTGTGTATTTAACTCCGTCAAACGTTCATTATGTTCACCCAATCCTAAATATTGTTGACGCATTAACAACTGGATTTCGGTATTATTCTGATGCAATTTATTTTGTAATACACAAACACGTTTTGGTGGTGTTGTTAAATTAATTGCAATACGTGCACAAGCTGTATCTAATACATCAATAGCCTTGTCTGGTAATTGTCTGCCAGATAGATAGCGATGACTAAGTGTTGCAGCCGCTTGTAAAGCGTCGTCATCAATTAAAACACCATGAGCATTTTCATAAATAGATCTTAATCCTCTAAGAATAACAATTGCTTCCTCTGCGCTGGGTTCATTCACTTGTACAAGTTGAAATCGCCTAGATAAAGCTGCATCTTTTTCAAAATATTTTTTATATTCGCTCCATGTAGTTGCTGCAATGGTTTTTAATTCGCCTCGAGCTAATGCTGGTTTCAATAAGTTAGATACATCTAAACCTCCAGCACTATTTCCTGCACCTATTAGGGTATGTGCTTCATCAATAAATAAAATAATAGGAGTCGCAGATTCAATGACCTCGGACATGATCCCTTTGAATCTTTTTTCAAATTCTCCTTTAACCGAAGCACCGGCTTGTAATGCACCTAGATCAAGATTCATTAATTCGGTGCCTTTGAGCTTATCAGGAACTTGATCATTAATAATACGTAGCGCTAATCCTTCAATTAATGCGCTTTTTCCAACACCTGCTTCACCCACAATAATAGGGTTATTTTTACGCCTACGGCACAATATATCGATCATTAAATCTATTTCTTCATCACGGCATAGAACGGGATCTAATTTATGTTGCCTTGCCAACTTTGTAACGTTAGTTGCATAGCGATCTAGTAAAGTGAATTCATTAAGGGTAGCAGAAGATGGTGATTTTGCTTTTTCTTCATCTGAAATATTTTCAGCAGAACCTTGTGTCCACTGTTCAAACTGATCTTTTAATAATTCTTGATTAATTAATTTGAGATGTTGAGAAAGTGGTATTGAGACATATCTATTAGGATTTTGAAGCAAAGCAAGTAATAAAGCACCAGTTCTAATGTTAGGTTGCTTTAATTCAATTTGAGAAATTAATAATGCATCTTGGAACCACTGAACCAATAAAGGCGAAAATGGTGGTGTTTCGTCCCATTCTGTATGCATAAAAGCACTTTCATCTAATAATTGCTTTAATATCTGATAATCAATTTTGGCTTTATCCAAAATCATTCGTATATCATTTAGTGGCGTGTCTAAACATTGAAATAGGTAATGTGATACCGTAATTTCAGGTTGTTTTTTACTAACACATAATGTTGCAGTTGTTTCTAAAATTTGCTTGCTTATAGGATGGAATTGAGCAACTAATTTTGGTAAATCGATTCTAACCATATATTTTACCTAATATTAATGTAACAATAGATTTAATTGATCAATAATTTCTTGCGTTTGATTATTTAATTTCAAGGTATAAATTAAATACACTATTAATAAACCAATCATTAAAAATATTGAAAGTGTTGTAATAGAAAATTTTTTTTGCAATTTATAAGGGCTTTTTATACTTTCCCCTTGCGATAATACTATATTGCTGGATTGATTTTGCATTGAGTAAAGTAAATCATGTAACCGTCGAAAAATTTTATTAAATTCTTCATGCCCAATACCAACTTTATAACGGCCGCGAAAACCAAGGCAAAAACAGATATATATAAATTCAAGTAAATCTTTATATTTTTGAGGTTCACTCACTAAACGTTCAAGTAGTAAATAAACCCGTTCTCCTCCCCATGATTCATTATGGAAGCGAACTAGTAATGAATGAGCTCCCCAATTATTTTGGGTATTCCATGGATGTTGCATAGCAAGTTCATCAATAAAGGTACAAAGTACATAGCGAAAAGAAATAACTGCACTTGATTCGTATCCTTTAGTTTGTAAAATATGCTCAATAGCTAAAATATCGTTTACAACCTGTTTATAAACCTCTTCAGCATTATCTAAAGTTGCCATGTCTCTTAAACGCTGAGTCATACCAAGTAAAGGGGTTGCAGCATCAATCATTGGATTTATGCTATTGCCTCTTAAAATAAACGTTTGCTGTATCGTATCTTCGTAATGAAAAATTGTATTTTGCATTATGATTTACCTCGAATAGCCCAAAATTGCATATCAAGTTCAGGAAAATCTCCAGATACATGGAATGCAATAGCGCCATTAATAATGATCTCTTCCCAAGCCGGTGCGTTAGTATCTAATTGAAAATAAGTATAACCAGAATGGTGTGGTAATTGTGAAGGAGCCGCACTGAGTGCTTTAAGAGGAATACCTGAAACTTGTATACTTACAATTTCACGAATTCTATTTGGTGTTGATACTTTTGTTTGTTGCACAAATGATCGTAATAAGGTTTCTTGAGGTACACGAGCCTTTACTGCTAGAATAAAATCTGCAGTACGCAATAAAGCCTTATCATGAATAACGCCATCAAATACACCATGAGAACGTTTTGACAATTGAATAGAAACCGCTCTAGGCGTTAATACAGTGCTTAATGCACGGCGAGTAATTAACATTAAGTTATAGAAAGTAGTTGTAAGATCATCATGATTATAATGCTCAAACAATGGGCTAACTCGTGACTCATCTGTAAACGTCATTAATTCACCACAAATTAAAACTAATTGGCGATAAAGATCTTCAGGATGCACACTGGTGCGTTTTGTTAAATGGATAAAAATAGGCTTTGTTCTATTAAATAGTTGCAACATTAGAAATTCAGCCACATCAGCAATGCCTTGCTGTTGCGGTGCACTAATCCTTTGTGATAACTGCTTAGCTCGTTCGGTGATTAATCCTGCAACTTCACTTAAAAAGTCATATAGCAAATATGAAACACTAATTGAATTACATGTTGGAATAAAATTCTCATCTAAAACAAGTGTACCATCGGCTTTTTTTTCTTTAATTCGACAAACAGGTAATACAGTATAGGCACTGAGATCATCCGAGCCTTGCATTAAGCGTGGCGACAATTTAGCAATAGGAACTTCACGTATCTCACCATTTTTGCTGAAAATATCACGAACATTTATTTCATCATGTACATATCTTGTTTCCTTCATCTTATTATCTTTCGTAAGATCTATAGCTGTGACTGACTCGCTTCGATTTGGTAATACAAGATAAATATTATGGCTCTCCGCTGTATCTAATTTTTTTATTTCAATGGGATCTGGTAATTGATCTTGAAATGGTATATCGAATAAAGTGCCATCAGGCATTAATCCAAGAGCAGAAGATAACCCTATGCGCCCTAGTCGTAAAAATTCACGATTGAGTTCTAAGGTACTAAATCCATAAAAATAGTTATTGATAAAGTTTAAATGGTGACTTAATAAATAATCATAATAACGCTGTTGTTGCTGAAAATTCTGTGGACGAACAGCCCCATTTACCCAAATAACATTGCTATGAGTACCCATTATTTTTCTTCCTTCTTTATTGAAACTTCATTTGTTTTTATGTGTATTAGAAAGGTTGCTTTTTTGCCTATAGCTTCAACTTCGGCAACGTCAGCCCAATAAGAATTGTCAATATCACCATAATGTGCCACCACCCCAATAAATCTTGTTTTTTCAGATAGTTGCAACGGAGGTAAAATTTTATATTGGTCTGGTAATAGCGTATAATCCTGATGATCAATATAATTCTTGCCAAGTGTTTTTTCAGGTCCTTCGATCAATAACTGATCATAGTTAGCACTCAAAAAGTGTGAATCCTCGTTAAGATAAATAACTTGTAGTTCTATCGGTGTGGCTTCTCCCTCCTGATTTTGATTGATATCTTCATCAGATAAAAAAGTCAGTGTTACCTCTGTTGGGTTATCAGATGGATAGCCAACAGGAACATTGGGATCGGTGATCACTTCAAAAATCTTTTTGGTTGTTTCACATCCCGAAAGATTAAACAATAAAACAAGGCAAAAACATATTTTCAACAAACGATTACACATTTCAAATCCGCTCCTGATTAAGTCGTCGCAATTGCTTGTCATACTCCTGTTCATAATGTTCCCAGAATAATTTTTCAAAACCTTGTTGCCGATTAGATGACAGTTCTTTGTAATAACTGCAATACATATTCCAAGACCATGTCCCATCATGATTTTTCACTTTTCGGCTATTGCGATAGACTTCAAAGCGATTTGATAATTGATCGGGTGAAAAAGCATCTAGCATAGCAGAAAGTGCGTATTTAGTTGCCATTTGACTGGCTTTATTATGGATTGCAACATTTTCCAATGATTCTTTTACTGCGGCTGGAGCTGATAAATAAACAGTACAAGGCTGTTCAGAAAATAGCAATGCCATTGTATCTGAATAATTTTGATTCAATCGTAGCGGATTATCCTCTATTGGTCTTAAATTTTTATTTTTTAAAACGTCTTTTGATAGGTTTAATTTTAATAAACCTTCAACAGTAGCTTTAAGGGTTTCACCCAATTCTTCTAAAAGAGCATTTGCTTCTTCTGTATTATGAATATTTAAATTAACTCCCAAGCCACGAAGAAAAGGAACTAAACTTAAATTTACATTTTCCATAGCATATGCATTGTCATCATATAGTGTTGAATCACAATTAGGAACTTCAATAAAATTATCGTCCATTAGGCTTCCTTGTTTTACATTATAGTCTACTAATGATTTTGGTTGTTCTGATGCATTGTTTTCATGCCCCGATATATTTTTATAAAATTCGGATAATGCATCGTTAGAATCTTTTTCTATTGCTTCAAATGGATCAACAATTTCACTTTTTTGTTCTGTATCAATATTATGATCATATAGATGTGAAATAGTATTTTTATCTTCGGCATTTAACATATCATTCAATGATATTTCATTGATTGATATAATCTGTGAGGGTGATTTATCTAAAGGATCATCTAATAACTGATGAAGATCAGCGCCAATTCTAGCATGAATAATTAGGCTACCAATTCTTATTTCATCTCCATGCTGTAATTTAACAGAATCCGCTTGTGATGATATTTCAGAGTGATTAATAAATAATTTATCCTCTATTGGCTGAATAAAATAATAGCCGTCTTTACTATTTATTCGAGCATGCATACCTGACACACTGTTATAAAAATCCTGTATCTGCCATTCAACATTTTGATGGCTGCCAATGGTGCCTCCATTAAGATTAAACACATGCTCTCTAGTATTACCACTATGCAGTGCCTCAGTATTTCTTATTTTTAATTGTAAAATTTGATGATTGATTTGATCCATGGATTTATTCTCGCATACATATAGTGACACTTGGATAATCTGGCATTTCACCAATAAATGTAGTCCATCCCAATAAACAACTTGTTTCATTTCCTAAATTCATTTCATTCAATTGATCTTTGGCTAACGAGAGCCTAACATCAAATGCAAGCTGATCACGTAAAATAAATGTGACCAATGTTTTTAGTGGCTCAAATAGTTCTCCAGAGGGTAAAAAAGAAAGGTAGCGCTTGACAGTTAGCTGATTTAAACATAAAAGAAATTTTCCATTGCAATCATCAATATTATCGCCAATGACGAAATTTTCACCTAATTCAGAGTTCATTTTACCTAAAAAAGTCTGCTGATCAGGTTGAATTGGCACTATACGTTCTTGCCACGGCATAATAGAAACATCATCTAAATCAAAACAGTGCGCAATTAATCCACTAATTACTTCTGGAGAGCGAGTTGTACCTGAAAGTAAACCTACATATGACAGCATTTTACTGTGATTAATTTGTAGTGTTTTCCTTAAATTGGGATTTTCTAAACCAACAAAAGCAAACATGCGCTGTGAAAAGCTATCTAATCCGTCATTGTAAGAAATATAATAACGATATTTGCGCCAAATACGATGAAATAAAGTAATAAACCGATGGTTAAATAGATCAAGAAAATGGTTTAAGCCAGATTCATCTTGATCGTAACTCCAAGCGAATTTCTCTAAATAGAAAGTTGGTAAAGGTGATTGACTTCCTTGCAATCCTAAAAATGTTGTTTCTAGCGAATATTTTCCATCATCAGTTTCTTTTAAACTTGATATATCACTTGTAGGGAAAGCTAAAGTTCCATTTGCTTTAAAACAAATCAACTCATCCTCAGGAAAGCTATCTTTATTTAAATCATCCTGTTTATTATGTATTTTATATATTAACTCAATCAACTGATTAAAGTTATATGTTTTGGCGTTTATATCAGCAAGTGCTGACCGACTTTTACTGGCCATGTATAACGCTCCTGATTATCAATATTCACTATAACTAATAAATGAAATGAGTTTAATGCGGCTTGTTGAGCTAAAAAATGGGCTAGCACAGTTCCCCAAAGGTACAGCTCTCCTTCTGATTTAAAAACAGATTGACTTAAATGTATGTGAGTCTTTACACCTCGAACAATCATCTTATTTGCTAATTTACGTTCAACTTGATCAGAGTCGATTTTAACAATACCACCAAGTATTTTTAATAATGTTCTTTCTTGTTGCGGATTATGCATTGCAGGAAAGTGATAACTTTGAAAAATCTGTTTTAAAATATCTTTTTGTAATAATGATTTATAGTTTTTAGCCAAATTGGAGATAGTTGTCCAATATTGCGTTTCATCAATCATTGGAACTAATTGCAAAGTTGGGCGAATAATATTTTTCAATGTGATGTGAGTTTTATCATCTATAGAAATAACCTGTTTTAAATCCCCAATTTTTAATTGGGATGGCTTATCTTTATTTGAACAAAGTAATTTAACTGAGATAGTTTCGATATTATTAATCCAATCCTTTTCATCACTACGAACAAAAGAAACCCAGTGACGAATTGTTAACGTTCGTCTATCTTGCGTTTGTGTAATATTGTAAAAACGTCTTTCTTGGTCTTTATATAATTCATGTTTATGTTCGAAACGATTAAAATCGTAATATTCTGTTATCTTATTCTTTTGTGATCGACTTTCGACCTTTACTACTGAGTAAATTTCAAAGTTATCGCTATACTGATAGTTAGCCTCTAAAGGATATCTTTCCTTTTTTCCATCTAAAAGGATGGGTTCTGCATCATGATAAAATAAATTGATTGCAGGTACACAATTAAGTTTTATCATATGTTTACGTAATTTAATTTTAGAATCAATATCACAACTAAAATTAATTTTTAATTGAAAGTGACTATAACTAATACTTTTGGGAAATAAATTTTTATCGTCGTGTAAAAGTTGTAAAAAAAGAAAACCCTCAGGAAAGGCAAAATATTCATGTAGTGTTCTAAACCCCTTATTGGTATTATCTGCATACGGTAAAAGTGTTTGCTCATGATTAAAACCAATAGGGTTAAATCTTAAATTAGTTAAAGGTAATTCTACGCCATTGATAATAATACAGCCTGATACCGCATAATTTAATAACATCATATATAAAATACTACCAACGTAACTATCTTCACCAAGATAAAATTGGAGATCATTTAAGTCATTTAGTTTTAAATCTGAATCCAATACAAAATCAATGATAAGAGAGTTTTGTTGCAATTGATGCGATAGTTGTAGATCTTGAATAACTAACGGCGTAACCAATAAATCGCGGCAAGTTTGAAAGGTATATGAAATGGCACCATCAGCTTGATATTTGATTTCACTTCCTTTACGTAGCATGGCATTTTTCGTTTTATCGTGGATAGACGCTTCCAGAACAGTCAAACTTGGAATCGGTTTTAAATAACTTGGCCATAATAAAACCAACAGCGATTGAATTAATTCTGGTAAATCATATTTTAATTTTAATCTAAGTTGGCTTGTGATGTAAGCAAGACCTTCAATTAGTCTTTCAACATCAGGATCTTTTTCATCTTCGATAATAAACTGCAACAACTGAGGATGCACTTTTGCAAAATCAAGTGCAATATCTCGAACAAATACAATTTCATCATGGAACTGTTCTGTAATTAATGACATATGATCAGTTCCCAATTATTCAAAAAAGTAACGTTGTCTATCATCAAAATAAACTCTAAGCTCTATATCATCTGTGCCAAACTCATCCTTTACAACTGCTTGAATTGCAAATTGCATTGTAAGTAAATTACTATCATTTGCTCGAGCAATTACGGTAACTTGCATAATACGTGGTTCATATTTTTCTATACAATTTTTAATTTCTCGGCAAATTTCGGCTTTAATTTCCGATGAATTCATTGTGGCATCATTTAAATCAACAACGCCCATTGGATAGGCGCTTTGGCAGCCACCAGGACGACTATTCAGAATCCTAGACAAATTAAATTTAATCGAATCCAAACGAGTTTTACCTAATTGATAATCATTCTGATTCGACTCAGAATGAATTCGATCAAACAAGCTTTGTTGCTGATATTTTTGCCACTTTAGTAATGCTGCCATAATATTAGGTATTATTCTTTATCTAGACGGCCAACAAGTGATAGCTCGAAATTAGCACCCATATACTTAAAATGAGGACGAACTAATAATCCAACTTGATACCAGCCTGGATCACCTTCAACATCTGATACGGTTACACTGGCAGCGCGTAATGGCTTTCGACTGCGAACATCAGCTGGTGGATTTTCTTGATCTGCCACATACTGTTTAAGCCAAACATTTAGCTCACGTTCTAAGTCAGCTCTTTCTTTCCAAGAACCAATTTGCTCACGTTGTAATACTTTAATATAGTGCGCTAATCGATTAATAATAAACATATAAGGTAACTGTGTACCTAATTTGTAATTAGTTTCAGCTTCCTTACCTTCTTTAGTATTAGGAAAACGCTTAGGTATTTGAACTGAATTAGCTGAGAAAAACGCAGCATTATCCGATCCCTTTCTCATTGTTAATGTAATAAAACCTTGTTCAGCTAACTCAAGTTCTCGACGATCTGAAATAAGCGTTTCTGTTGGAATTTTTGCTTGGAGTTCACCCATTGACTCATAAAGGTGTACAGGTAAATCTTCAACAGCACCACCACTTTGTGGACCAATTATGTTGGCGCAAAAACGATATTTTGCAAAACTATTAGTAATACGAGTTGCAAACGTAAATGCTGAATTTGCCCACAAAAAATGGTTATGATTATCGTCTACTTGTTCATTATAATTAAATGTTTTTACGGGATTATCTGAAGTTGAATAAGGTAAACGAGCAAGATAGTTACCAGCTAATAAGCTGCAATATCTAGCATCTTCAGACTCTCTAAATGAACGCCATTTTATATATGCAGGGCTTTCAAAAATCGAACTAAGTTCTTTAATTGATGACATTTCAGTATAGCTGTCAATTCCAAAAAATTTAGGTGAAACAGATGAAATAAATGGAGCATGAGCCATAGCTCCAACAGCAGTAACATATTGCATTAACTTAATATCTTGACTACCTGGAGTAAAAGCGTAGTTTCCAATCACGGCTGCAATAGGTTCACCGCCAAACTGGCCGTACCCTGCTGTATAGATATGTTTATAAAATCCACTTTGAACAATTTCAGGTGCGTATTCGAAATCTTCTAGTAATTCTTCTTTTGTTGCATGCATTAATTGAATTTTAATATTTTCTCGAAAATCAGTTCGATCAACGAGTAACTTTATTCCACGCCATGCACTCTCAACTTGTTGTAATTTTTTATGATGTAAGATCTCATCCATTTGAGCTGAAATCTTTTTATCTAGTTCTGCAATCATTTGATCAACAAGTATCTTATTGACAGGCTCTTCCTTACTATTATTCTCTAGCATTTTTGCAATAAAAGCTGCTACACCTTTTTTAGCTATTTCATATCCTTCCTCTGCAGGTGTTAATCTTGACTTTGACATAATTTGATCAAGCAAGCTGTTTTCTTGAATAGTAGTAGATTCTTGAAGAGTATTAGATTCTGCTTTAGACATATACCTAAATTCCTTATTTAATTGAATATTAATAATTTAATAGCTAGACACACCAATAAAGGTACTAATCTTTATCTGAGATCTGTAATTCGTTTAATAAATTTTCCCTTGCCGCATCATCAGATAGTACATGAGCAATCGCTTCTCTAAAGGCTTTGACATTACCCATCGGATTTTTCAAAGCAGTGAGTGCTTCGCGTAATTGAATTAAATTATTAATCTCTGGTACTTGTTTTGCTATTTGATCAGGGTTAAATGAATGAAGGTTTTTAATATCGAGATTGATTAACAGTTCTTCATCATTATCTTCTTGCAATTTATTTTGCACGTTAAAAGTTAAGCTTATACCCGATTTTTCCATTACATCATTAAAATTATTTTTATCAATAGAAACTAATTGACGCTCTTCAATTGGAGTATCTTCAGTTCTACCTTTATGATCGCCTACTATAACAAGATTTAACGGAAGTTCCTTTTCTTCAGTTTGATCGCCGGTGGCTGGTACATACTTAATATTAATTCTTTCTTTTGGGGCAACACTCGCACTCTTACTCATAGATACCTTCCTTCAATGGATTAAAAAATACAACCAAATATTAACTAATTATTTACTATTTTTTTATTATATGGCAATTTCTCCACACTTTAAACATAAAAATACACAATATAGGTTAATGCTTTTATTCTATTGATTTTATTATTTGTTTAATGCAATTAATTTATTGTTTTTTATAAAATAATAAATATGATATTTGATGTTTTATTTTCGCAAGCTGCCCGTCAGAGGAGAATAGTAATACAGATATTGCCAATTTTCGGAAGGAAAGACATTGTTTCAACAAATGAAAGTACTGCTTAGCTAGTATCAAGCTAGCGTAAAAAATAACACTACTTTTTTACATTTTATATTCACTAGGCGCCATGTCATTTAATGCATATTGCAAGGCTTGGGAGTTATAAATGGCGAATCATTCTTCATTTAAAGCCGTTTCAATCACCAACTTATTCATAAAATCGGTTAAGTTACCAAAATATCCTTACTAAAGGTGGCAAAGCGCTGAAAGTACAAGTATCCAACATAGTTAATCTAGGTTTATTATTAATAAAAATAACAAAAATAGACTAAAAAAAGGTTGCATAGAATAAAAAATAATCTTATCTTAGCTAAAAAATAGCTTTATTTTTCGGTTTCTTAATACTTTCTAAAGGAATTTAGGTAAATATCATGGAGCTCGCTGTTAGTCGTATTGCTTTAATCATCAATCGCTTTATTCAATATCCCTTTCTTGTCTTTATATAAGTTAAACGGATTTTTAGCTTTGTTGGTTTTATTGCGCAATGCAAGGGGCAGATTATGTTAGCTATGCCACTGTCTCAATGGCGCACGATTACCGCTACCTCTGCCATGCCTTTGTATGCCGTACTTTCTAATGTCAGTGATGCGCAAGCGGTTAAAAACTACTATATCACTGATGGCTCACAAACGCCCTATGGCCTTTATACTGGCACGCCTTACGAGCACTGGTTTTCTGTTATGCCTATGCTAGTGAGACTTGATGAGCATAGCCCTTTTTTAGATTGGATTAATAACACTGAGCACAAAGACTGGGGCTGGCTGGCACGCTCTCATTTACCCTTTGCAGATATCTGCGCCCATTTACGTAGCCTAACCCAAGCGATTATGCCCGATGGTGAAACGGTGTTTTTTCGCTACTGGGATGGCGAATATTTGTCAATCATGCTCGATTATTTTACCGATAGCTGGCAAGACGTGTTGCCTGCTTTTGCTTTTTACTGGATTAATCACCAATCACATGTGGTGCATGTACCCGTTGAGCAAGCGGTACAAACTTCGCCTTGGTGGCAGGTACCACAGCCACTCATTGACACGCTAGTGCAAACGACACTGACACCTTTAATCAGTAATATGTTGTTATGGTTAAAAGAAAATAATTTACCCCTATATGACGCCTTTCCAGAAGCATTAATCAAACAAAAAATTATGCACCTAGCCGCTAAGCATAAATCAAAAACGGCAGATAGCCAAATGACACAGCAATTAGTTTTAGCGTTACAACAAGAGTTGCAATTAGCCACCAATCCATTTGAAATTTTAAACGCAGACTTTTTTAGTAATAAATAAGGAATGTTATGGAATACATTGAATCAATTGAACGCGATTTAGACTTATTTAAACGAAAAGCCTTATTAACTGAAGAATACAAAAAAATACTTGAAGACTGGTGTGTTCAAGCCTTTAATAAAACGTCCGGTGCTTTGGGCGGTCCGACCTTTGAAATGGACAGAGTGTTGTCTATTAATAATAACGATAAAAAAGCCAGTTACGAACAAAAGAGTATCGAAACCACCACCATAACCTGTCCAGAGAATAGAAAAATAGAAGTTGTGCTTAAGCACGAGTCAATACTTAATTTACCGATTCCTGATGTTTTAATTAAATTAATTAAATATAATTCTACGTGGTTTAACGAAACGGTTGACGAGAAAAAAACCGACCCTGAAGGGCGAGCCGTATTTACTGATTTAACGGTAAATGAATCCTATTTTGCTGAAGCAATCGATAACAATTTAGTGGAAAACAACAAAAAGTTATTCAAAGCTTATGATGAACTCATGTCAGCGATGTACACCCAGTTAAATGCTTCTTGGCAAGAATATAAACCGCAATGGGAAAAAGGTATTGATGTTGTTGAACTGATAAAAAAATTCATTAAAGGCTTATTTGATGGTTTTATTAGTGTCTGGGATGACATTAAACTGGCTTATAACGTTATTACCGACCCAGTAAAATACGGAAAAATGATTTATGATGGTGCAGCAAAATTATACGATATTATTGGTGATATACCTAACATTGATATTCAAGCATCGCTTGAGCAAAGCAAAGATTTTGCGCTACATTTAGCGGCATTTTTTAGTGATGAAAGTGCGATTTACTTAATTGCTAACGCCGTATTATTAAATATCAAAATGTATCCATGGGGTAATATCTTACCGGAGCTGGTTTCGCTTGGTGGAAACATATTGGGCGATATCCTTCGCGGGCTAATATTTGGCGCTTTGCTGTCATTAGTTGCGGGTCCTGTTGGCTTGGCTTATATGGCTTATCGCTTAACCTCAGTTGCCCAAAAAGCATCTGGATTAGTAAAAAAAATCTGGGAAATTTTAAAAACTATTTTGAAGTCCCTCACAAATCTTGTCAAAGATTTTTTCGAGAAAGTGGCTAAATTAGTACACCAAATGAAAAACACTTTAATGACAAAATTAAATAAAGAAACTAGAGCAGGAGCAAAGCAAAAAACACATCTAGAAATTGAACACAAAAAAGAAACCTCATCAGGAAGCACCCATAACGATACCGCCTCGCCACCGACAGAAAAATGCACAACCACAGGATGCCCTATCTCCATGGTCACCGGTGAAGAGTTGTTATTACTTGATGATGCGACACTATTAGGGGTTTATCCTTTTACGTTCCAACGACAATATCGTACCACCGCCGTCGAAGTGAGCTCAGTATTTGGTTATGGTTGGAGCCACTCATTACAGCATCATTTTACCTTTAATGATAAAGACGAAACCATTAAATGGGTTGACCATCAAAATCTTATCATTTCCCTACCCATGCCCGACAAGGCGATTTCCTTATCGGCTAATTTGATGGCGAAAACCGCAGTCTGGTTAGGAGAGCAAGAGCAGGAATACCTGTTTACCTCGGACAGTTTAAATGGTTGGGTCATGCATGTTAACCGTTTAGCGGATAATAGCGGTAAAATAACCGGCTTTTCTCAGAAAAAACAACATCTCCATCTTCATTATGACGATAAAACCGACCTACCAATAAGATTAGAAAACCCAGCGGGGGCCAGTTTACTGTTTGATTATATTGCCACCGAGCAAGGTCACCGCCTAGCCGAAATTCGCTTAAAACGGCATATTACCTTGAGTGATGCTGTGCCCGAGCCGATTATTCGCTACACCTATGATGAACGCGGGCAACTTAGCGAAGCCATCAATCCGGCTAACGAAGCGGAGCGTTATACGTATCGTGACGATTATGTCTTTAGCCAACGCCATTTAGCCGGTGGCGCCGAATTTTATTGGGAATGGCAAGGTGAAGGCAAAGCGGTGCGAGCACTGCGTCACTGGAGTAATATTCCTAATACAGAAATACGCTATGAATGGGATGATGCGGCGGGCACTTCTACGGCGATTTATGCCGATGGCTCAAAAGAGATATGGGTGCATGATAAACAATCCGCCCGTCAGGTTAAGCATATTTCACCGAGTGGTGCAACAATTGAACGTCACTATGGTCAAGAAGGAGAGCTTTTAGCCGAAACCGACCCCTTAGGCAATACCACCGAATATCGCTATGACGGTGAGCTCAATTGCATATCGGTCACCTATCCCGATGGTCAGCGTTTATGGCAACGCTTTAATCGTGGCTTATTAATGGAGCGTATACAGTACAGTGCCGATGCCAGTGAAAAAAGCAAAGAAAAATGGGAATATGATAGTGATGGACAACTGCTGTGCTATATCAACCCCATGCAAGAAGAGTTGCACTATCAGTGGACCGATAGCGGCCTATTAAGTGCTATCCGCTATGGCGATGAGACCAGCGAACACTATACCATCAACGCACTGGGGCAACTGCTTGAATACCAAAGTCGCAGTGGTGAAATCACCTATTACCGTTACAATGCCATGGGTAAACTGGTGTTTGAAAGCACCAGCAATCCGCAACAATATGAGCATAAAAAAGCGATTGACCAACTACCAGCAACTCGGTTGGTCTGGAATGATGCTGGACGGCTAGCTGCCGTACGTTGGCCGGATGGTAGTTCACGCCAATTTAGCTATAACCCGTATGGTGGCATAACAAAAGAAGTTGACGAAAAGCAGCGTGAAACGCACTACGAATATCATGACAACACCATGCTGATTAAACGCATTCGTTATCCCGACAACAGTTATAGCGAATACTTCTATGACAATGTGCATGGTGAAATTAGCGACATTATTAATGCCAATGGCGACCATTATCATATTGATTACACGCCGAGTGGCAAAGTAAAAACAGAAAAACTGTTTGATGGACGCTATATCGTTTGGGATTATGATGCTAATGACCAGATAATCAAGCGAACAGAATACGGCGATACTCGACAAGACGACACCGCCTTAATCACCACCTATGAGCGTGACCATTGCGGACGGTTAACTGCCCGTATATTGCCTGATGGTCAAAAGGTCACCTACCACTATGATGGATTTGGTCGACTCAATGAGGTGGACGATGGCAAATGGCCACTGGTATGGCAATACGACAAATGTGGACGCATCACGCAAGAGCACCAAGGCTTTAGTAGTCAATATTTTGATTATGACCAAGCGGGACGCTTATTTAGAATGCGCCTGCCTGATGGTAACATCTTAACCCACTATTACCGAGGTGATGAAGTCAGCCAAATCGACCTAAACGGTCAAACACTATCAACCCACCGCTGGCAGGAAGGCAATGAAATTGCCCGTAGCATGGGGCGATTTGGCGAACTCAATTGTCATCAGCAATTTGATAGCCGTGGTCGATTGCTTAATCAAAAAGTCAGGGTCAAAGACAGCCTGAATAAACCGATTGAACGTCATTACCAATATAATGTTGCCGGTGAGCTCACCCAAATGACCGACAACTACAAAGGGGTAAAAACCTTCACCCACGACTTAAAAAGCCGACTCAGTAGCGCTAGCCACCAACCTTATAGCCAAGGACAGTTACCGGATGAGCTGAGCTATAAAGGCTATCATGAACACTTTTATTTTGACGGAGCCGATAACTTACTGGGCAGTGAAAAGCCGCTTGATGAATTAAAACACGCATCATCTACTGCCAAAACCCATGGCACCCCCAAAGCACCCTGCCCCCACAGTAACAAGCTCAAGGCTAACCGCTTATTGATTCAAGGTGACCGCCATTATCAGTACGACCAATACGGCAATGTGATTCGAGAGTTACGCGGTAAACGGCAACATACTGAACACCAATTTAAATGGAATGGGCAACATCAGCTTATTGAATTTAAAAAAATCCGCCACTACTGGGATGAAAACGACAAAGACTTCCATCAAACGGTAGAAACCGTACACTGTTATGAGTATGACGCCTTTGGTCGCCGAATCAGCAAAACCAACATGCAAACGGGCGATAAAACACTCTTCTTCTGGCAGGGTGAAAACCTCATTACGGAATGCCACGCCGATGATGCGGACTTTAGTGTAGAGGTAATCCGCAATGAACACACCAAGGCCCAAGACTACCGCTGCATCAGTTACATTTACGAGCCGGGTAGCACCGGCTTTAGACCGATGGCGCAGTTAGTCGGTCGTGGACGGGGTGGGCAAATCTACTACTACCTCAACGACCAACTCGGCACTCCACAAGAGCTCATAACCGCGAATGGCGACATTGTCTGGAGTGGTGTTTACAAATCCTATGGCAACCTTGCCATAGAATACCGCACCGTACCACAAAACTTGCGCTTTCAAGGGCAGTATTTTGACGAAGAGTCAGGGTTACACTATAATCGCTACCGCTATTACGACCCGTACACCGCCCGCTACATCAGCCAAGACCCTATCGGACTGGCTGGCGGTGAAAACGCCTATAGCTACGTCCCCGACCCACTGGCTTGGATTGACCCGTTGGGATTGTCGGGGTTGTCGGATGAGTGTCCGGGAATAGGTACTAACAATGAAACAATTGGAGGTACAGGTACTGTATGGGATGACATAAAATCAACTCAACCCAATTACCCCGGTTCTGTGATACCTAAGTCATTTGAAATGGTATTACCCAATGGGAAAAAAGTGTGGGTGCATGGCAATGCAACAGAACATATGGCTGAATATGCTCAGCATAAAGCAGTTAACTATACACCAGATGCTGTTCGCTTGGCCTCTCAACAGCAACTTAGAAGTTTACAAGAAGCTCTGAATTCTGCAACAAAAAATGGTATAGAATATAATAAATTAATTACAATTGGGGGATGGGAATTAAAAATAATGCAATCTCGTAAGGTAGGAGAACTGCCTGCATTAATTCATGCACTGCCAATTGAATAAGGATAAAATCATGAGTATAAACATAGAAAAACCGATGAGAATTTCTTTTGATGAAGTTGAATTTGATGAACATGTACCTTCTATTAAATTTATTTTTATAGCAAATATAGAACAATTTTCGAACTCTCTTAACTATAGTGGTGAAATATGGATTAGTTGTTTAATTTGGGATAATTTTGTTAACGATCTGGTTACATTAAAAAATACAGCTACTTTATATGATATGAATGAAATGTTTTCTATAAAAATAGAAAAAGATGAAAAAAACATTAAATATTCATGGTCTGTGACTCGTCAGGGAATATTCAAGGATATTGTGCAGTCAAGTTATCAAGCTATTATTTCAGAAGATACATTGAATTATGTTAAATCACAATTTATCAATTACCCTAAGTGGTGGTAATTATAAAATCCCCGTTTTAAAACTCTGAACGATTATTATAAAAAACACAATAACTTTTTAGCCTACCCAAAGGCTGTTTTTGCTATATCAATATGACGCCTTTGATCGCCGAATCAGTAAAACCCAAGACTACCACTGCATCATCATTTAATATTAAAATTGGAAATAGAGAATTATGGGTCGCTCCTAATGGCACTAAACCTATTTTAGAATCTTTAACTAGTAGTAATAAACACATAGGAACTTTTACTACATCAATAAATAGTCAAATTGCTTTAACAGAATTTGAATTAGCCTTAAAAACAGCGCTAAAACAAAATGGAATAGTAACAGACAAAATGCCCCATGGCGGAAATTGGGAATTTATATTATCTGCACTAAGAAACATTGGAGAAAATATTGTTGTTAAACATGCTAGATATAACCCTAAATAGGAGGATCTAATGTTAAAATTTATTGATATTTACTCAAAAGTAAATAGTAATGTTGAAATTGATTATTATGTTCCTTTCACTATAGATATAAAAGAAAATGATTTTTTTAATGAAAATAGTTTATATTGGAGAACAGGTAATTTTGATACTTCATTATTAGAAATTGAGATTGGTGAAAAATCAGGGATTTTAAAAAGTATTACACTTACTTCAGTTAATCAAATCACTACTAATGATATAAATTTTAAAGCATTAAACACCATAATTGGAGCACCTATCCTTGATATTTCAAGGATAAAAAATAAAATTTATGATTATGTTTCTGAATATATTGTGTCTTTGACTATTAATAATATTACAGTCAATATGTCTACTAAAACTGTGGCAAAAACTATTATTAAAACAGGAAGAATTACGCTAGGATTTGGATTTGAAAATGAACTGATGTTTATTACTATAAATAATTTATCTTCTAATGAATACAAAGATCTTAAAGATAGTTTTAGGCTTTAATAAATTAAAATAGCTATAACCTAAAAATTATGCCGATGGCTCAAAAGAGATATGGGTGCATGATAAACAATCCGCCCGTCAGGTTAAGCATATTTCACCGAGTGGTGCAACAATTGAACGTCACTATGGTCAAGAAGGAGAGCTTTTAGCTGAAACCGACCCCTTAGGCAATACCACCGAATATCGCTATGACGGTGAGCTCAATTGCATATCAGTCACCTATCCCGATGGTCAGCGTTTATGGCAACGCTTTAATCGTGGCTTATTAATGGAGCGTATACAGTACAGTGCCGATGCCAGTGAAAAAAGCAAAGAAAAATGGGAATATGATAGTGATGGACAACTGCTGTGCTATATCAACCCCATGCAAGAAGAGTTGCACTATCAGTGGACCGATAGCGGCCTATTAAGTGCTATCCGCTATGGCGATGAAACCAGCGAACACTATACCATCAACGCACTGGGTCAACTGCTTGAATACCAAAGTCGCAGTGGTGAAATCACCTATTACCGTTACAATGCCATGGGTAAACTGGTGTTTGAAAGCACCAGCAATCCGCAACAATATGAGCATAAAAAAGCGATTGACCAACTACCAGCAACTCGGTTGGTCTGGAATGATGCTGGACGGCTAGCTGCCGTACGTTGGCCGGATGGTAGTTCACGCCAATTTAGCTATAACCCGTATGGTGGCATAACAAAAGAAATTGACGAAAAGCAGCGTGAAACGTGCTACGAATATCATGACAATACCATGCTAATTAAACGCATTCGTTATCCCGACAACAGTTATAGCGAATACTTCTATGACAATGTGCATGGTGAAATTAGCGACATTATTAATGCCAATGGCGACCATTATCATATTGATTACACGCCGAGTGGCAAAGTAAAAACAGAAAAACTGTTTGATGGACGCTATATCGTTTGGGATTATGATGCTAATGACCAGATAATCAAGCGAACAGAATACGGCGATACTCGGCAAGACGACACCGCCTTAATCACCACCTATGAGCGTGACCATTGCGGACGGTTAACTGCCCGTATATTGCCTGATGGACAAAAGGTCACCTACCACTATGATGGATTTGGTCGACTCAATGAGGTGGACGATGGCAAATGGCCACTGGTATGGCAATACGACAAATGTGGACGCATCACGCAAGAGCACCAAGGCTTTAGTAGTCAATATTTTGATTATGACCAAGCGGGACGCTTATTTAGAATGCGCCTGCCTGATGGTAACATCTTAACCCACTATTACCGAGGTGATGAAGTCAGCCAAATCGACCTAAACGGTCAAACACTATCGACCCACCGCTGGCAGGAAGGCAATGAAATTGCCCGTAGCATGGGGCGATTTGGTGAACTCAATTGTCATCAGCAATTTGATAGCCGTGGTCGATTGCTTAAACAAAAAGTCAAGGTCAAAGACAGCCTGAATAAACCAATTGAACGTCATTACCAATATAATGTTGCCGGTGAGCTCACCCAAATGACCGACAACTACAAAGGGGTAAAAACCTTCACCCACGACTTGAAAAGCCGGCTCAGTAGCGCTAGCCACCAACCTTATAGCCAAGGACAGTTACCGGATGAGCTGAGCTATAAAGGCTATCATGAGCACTTTTATTTTGACGGAGCCGATAACTTACTGGGCAGTGAAAAGCCACTTGATGAATTAAAACACGCATCATCTACTGCCAAAACCCATGGCACCCCCCAAGCACCCTGCCCCCACAGCAACAAGCTCAAGGCTAACCGCTTATTGATTCAAGGTGACCGGCATTATCAGTACGACCAATACGGCAATGTGATTCGAGAGTTACGCGGTAAACGGCAACATACTGAACACCAATTTAAATGGAATGGGCAACATCAGCTTATTGAATTTAAAAAAATTCGCCACTACTGGGACGAAAACGACAAAGACTTTCATCAAACGGTAGAAACCGTACACTGTTATGAGTATGACGCCTTTGGTCGCCGAATCAGCAAAACCGACATGCAAACGGGCGATAAAACGCTGTTCTTTTGGCAAGGTGAAAACCTCATTACGGAATGCCACGCCGATGATGCGGACTTTAGTGTAGAGGTAATCCGCAATGAACACACCAAAGCCCAAGACTACCGCTGCATCAGTTACATTTACGAGCCGGGTAGCACCGGCTTTAGACCGATGGCGCAGTTAGTCGGTCGTGGACGGGGTGGGCAAATCTACTACTACCTCAACGACCAACTCGGCACCCCGCAAGAGCTCATAACGGCGAATGGCGACATTGTCTGGAGTGGTGTTTACAAATCCTATGGCAACCTCGCCATAGAATACCGCACCGTACCACAAAACCTGCGCTTTCAAGGGCAGTATTTTGACGAAGAGTCAGGGTTACACTATAATCGCTACCGCTATTACGACCCGTACACCGCCCGCTACATCAGCCAAGACCCTATCGGACTGGCCGGTGGTGAAAATGCCTACCGCTATGTTCCTGACCCACTGGCTTGGATTGACCCGTTGGGACTTGAGAGGTGTCCAATATTTGCTGACACTAATTTTTTAGATGCTGCTGTAAAAGGTGATTCTGGAGCTTTGGATATTATACGTGAAGGTAAGACTTATCTAACGCCTAATCAGTTACATGAATTTCTTAACGTTTCTGATAAAAATCAGCTAAATGCTAGGAAAAAATTTTTAGCTAAAGAAAATATAGAAATATTCAATGGAGAAAAAGCTCGTTTGGCATCAAATTCTTCAGAGTTTAAGAAAATTTTTGATTTAACAATAAAGTCAGGGCATAGCCGTGGAGATGCTGCATTAGTTGCATTTGCAAAAACAACAGGGTATCAAGTCATTACAAGCGAAAGGAGGTTAACTAACTTTTTTAATTTATCTATGCCTAAATTAGGAGTGCCTATAGCTAGACACAAAGTCAGGAGATAATAATTATGGCAAGTTATGATTTTTTAAATGCATTTTGTACATGTCCTAGATGTAAAACCGCAGGCGAATTTGAAATAGAAGCATTTTTCCCTTCAGGATGCTTATTTGAATATAGACTAGGAGATAAGTTAATTAACACAAAAAAAATAAAGTTAAAAGAAAATTTTATTGCCGAAGGATATACTGTATGTCCTTATTGTGGCAAAGATTTTTTTGTTAATATTCAAGTGAAAAATAAGAATATTTACGCAGTTAATATCAGTGATAAGAAAGGATATATTGCATAATATGTATAGCATACTTCGAAAGAAGTATTACCATGTAAAGAAAAAGACTTTAAAAAATTAGGAGAAAATAATTACCCTCGGCATTAAGTTTATAGAGCGATATAAAATATTAATGATGCAATTTTTTAAATTATATTAAGTCATTGTCATTATACAAATCCGCGTTCTAAAACAACGCGTTTTTTCCTTTTTTATTTTATAATAGCGACCTCGATTGTACCTAGTCTTCAACAAATGCCCAATTGGGGAATAAAATGATATATACAAAAAACATATTAAATATTTATTGGGATAGTAATCTAGGTGAAATAAGTGGGCAAACATTTTATTTATACAGCAATGATATAAATTACTCTCTTCCTAAATTCCCATTTGAATTGTGGCCAAAATTAACTGAAGCAAAAAGTCATAAATTATTTGGCGAAAATTGGGTTGTCTGGCTATGGGATGTCAAATTCTCTGAAATACCAAATAATTGGAAAAAAATAACCGAAGACACATTTCGTTTCTTTTTTGAAAAGAATTCAATAATTAGTTGGTGTGGATTGGATGGTTATTTTATTGATCCTCCAGATTTGTTTGATCCTAAAGAAATGTCTAATGGAGTTTATGCTGTAGTTGATGCTAATGGAGTATTTATTTGCCATAGCGATTTAGATAGTAAATATGAAGCTCTCACTGATAATGAACTATTAATGCTGCATAATGTGATAAAAAACAACATATAAATTAGAAACAGATATTATTTTTGTTTATAGGTAGTAACAATGAGTGATATAAATCAATATAATCCTTTTCCATGGCGATTTAGAGGTGATAAAAAAGATGGCACATACTGTGAAATCAAACTTGATAACGAGCACACTCGATTTATTGCAATCAGAGTTATGGCTTATATGCATGATGATGTATATGAAAGAGAATGTCAATTCGTTGCACAAGGGATTATGACTTGGGAGGATATGTACCCTGCAACGAAAAAATTGGGATATCTGCCCGATAGGGATAAGGTATTTTGGTTATATAAGGTCTATGTGGATGATATTGAAAATGAGTTTTTAGTTGATGATGTAGAGCTTTTTGCCACAAAAGCAAAAAATTGTAAATCATTTGTATTTGATGATTTTTACAAATGCATGGCTTTTTTGAAAGAGCATTACCATGTTGAAGAAAAAGACTTTAAAAAATTAGGGGAAAATAATTACCCTCGGCATTAAGTTTATAGAGCGTGAACATACCAGCGATATAAAATATTAATGATGTGATTTTTTAAATTATATTAAGTCATTATCATTATACAAATCCTTGTATTAAAACAGCAAGGATTGCTCTTTTTTACTCTATAATTTTATTGTCTATTAAAAAATAAAATAAAATCAATACGTTTTCTGAACAATTATTATAAAAAACACAATAACTTTTTAGTCTACTCAAAGGCTGTTTTTGCTACATATATCAATACGACCAATACGGCAATGTGATTCGAGAGTTACGCGGTAAACGGCAACATACTGAACACCAATTTAAATGGAATGGGCAACATCAGCTTATTGAATTTAAAAAAATTCGCCACTACTGGGACGAAAACGACAAAGACTTCCATCAAACGGTAGAAACCGTACACTGTTATGAGTATGACGCCTTTGGTCGCCGAATCAGCAAAACCGACATGCAAACGGGCGATAAAACGCTGTTCTTCTGGCAAGGTGAAAACCTTATTACGGAATGCCATGCCGATGATACGGACTTTAGTGTGGAGGTAATCCGCAATGAACACACCAAAGCCCAAGACTACCGCTGCATCAGTTACATTTACGAGCCGGGCAGCACCGGCTTTAGGCCGATGGCGCAGTTAGTCGGCCGTGGACGGGGTGGGCAAATCTACTGTAACTATCCCCTAAAATAGTACAGCAAAAAAGTAGAAAATTCTCTATGATAAAAGTAAAAGAGGATTTAATGATGAAAAAAATGACTGAACATCAAATCGTCGCTATTTTAAAAGAAGCTGAAGCGGTATTCCCGTTAAAGAGTTGTGCCGTAAATATGGCATGGGTAATTCAACTTTCTATAAATGGCGAGAAAAATACGGCGGAATGAAAACGTCGGATATCAAACGCTTGAAGGAGCTAGAGGCTGAAAACCGCAAGCTTAAGCTGATGTTTGCCGAACTGAGCTTAAAATCTCAGCTTCAGGAAGAAATCATAAAAAAGCTTTAGTGCCAACTGGGGCACGTAAAACGTGGGCACAGCAACTACAACAAAATCATTCGGTTACTATTGTTATGAGTTGTGCTATTGTTGGTTTAAGCCGTTGTGCTTACTATTATCAATCTAAGTTGCAGGATGATTCCGTGATTGTTTCGGTGCTGAATGCTATTACAGATAGGCATTTACGCAGGGGGCTTTCCTAAATGTTTTCATCGTATCAGAAAGCTCGGCTATCAATGGAATCATAAACGGGTATATCGGGTGTATTGTGAATTAAAGCTTAATCTCAGGGTAAAGCGTAAAAAACGCATTCCTCCACGATGTCCGGAAAGGTTATTAGTCCCCAATAAACAAGGTGAATGTTGGTCAATGGATTTTATGAGTGACAGTAGTCGTAATCAACGTCGCTTTAGGACATTCAATGTCATCGATGACTTTAATCGTGAGGCGTTAGGTATTGATATTGCAGTAAGCTTACCCGCAGGAAGGATTACCCGTTACTTAGATAAACTGGCCGAATATCATGGGTATCCATTAAAAATACGGGTCGATAATGGGCCAGAATTTACAGGAAAAACCTTTATAAACTGGGCTAAATCACATGATATAACCATTGATTATATCCAGCCCGGTAGTCCATATCAAAATGGCTATATTGAACGATTTAATCGTACCTATCGTACTAAAGTACTCGATTTATATCTTTTTAACAACTTAGCGCAAGCAAGGAAAATAACTGAAGAATGGTTAACGATTTATAACACCGAAAGACCGCATGAGGCATTAAATAACATGACACCGATTGAGTATAAAACACTAAAACAAGCAGCATGATTTTCTACGTGAGTTGTGTACTAAGTTTGGGGTATTTACAGAACCATCACGACTTGCCCAACCAAGCTGTGCTCTACCTTTCGGTGATAACTGAACATCCCATTCAAAAGCCTGACCATATGTACGAGAAGGCCCTTTTACCCATTCGTTACCAAACTTATCAATGTACCCATTATTAGGACCTCTAGGTAATGGATTTGTGGGTGAATATGTTTCTGCTGGTATAAATCTTATTTTTCCTTCTGTTGGTAATTGAACATGCTTTAGCCTCCCTTTTATTGACCAAGGCTGAGCAGCACCTCCTATGCCTGCTGGATTAAATGAAGGTTCATCTACATAATTGAGAACCTTATTTCCTGCCTGTGCTGTCCCCGTCGCCTCTTTTTCAGCAATCGCCTCAAACCCATTATTTTCAACCTTAATCAATCCTAACGGATCTATCCAATTTATCGGATCACTACCGGCATATTGATAACTATTTAACCCACCCAGTATGCCAAGTGGGTCTTGAGTAATATATCTGCCGGTAAATGGGTCGTAATAACGGTTTAGGTTGTAATGAAGCCCTGTTTCTTCATCATAATATTGCCCTTGGAATCTTAACGGATTATCGGGGCAGGCTTGAGTATCGTCCTGATGGTAGGTTTCGTTTATTATCTGTCCATAGGCATTATACTGGCATTCGTAGAGCGTGTCACCTAAGCTACCGGTAAGGGCTATGGGTGTGCCGAGGTGGTCGTTTTGATACCAGTAGAGTTTGATGTTATCTTGCTGAGCATTGCCGTGCACCAGAGCTAATGGGCGGTAAGAGTCTGGCTCGTAAAGGTAGCTTTGCCAGCGTTTATCGTTATCGGTCTCGGCAATAAGTTTATTAGACTGTGGCCTTTTCCACGTTTTTCCACAATCAGGTTACCAAAGCAATTATACTCAAAGTATTTGCCACCAAAAAACGTTTGGGTTTATCATAATATTAACGCTAATAACATCATAGCAAATGGTTAGTTGACACAATAATAATTTAAATCTAGCGAAAGTAAGCTAAGTATTAAGCTTACCTTGCCGATTTGATATGTTAAATTGAATCTAAATTGGAACTTATTCTACAGAATCTAATGAAACTGCCATTTCTAATACTATATCTAAGTAAGACTTTTCTCCATTACTGCCTCTTCTTTTCAATTCATCATGAGCATAGACAATTTCAACTTTAGAACCTATTTGAAAAAGCTTCTTATCTTCTTTGTTAATATAATCATAAATGCTTTCTTCACACGTAGAGCCATTGTTTAATAATAAACTAAAACTATTATCAATTGATGATGGATCTTGACCTGCTACGTAAGTTCTAGTTATTACTCCAGTTACATATTGTAAAGGCATTCGACCTTGGTTAATGTTATCCCACCATTCCTGTGATCCAAAAAGGCCATAGGTACCTTTTAATCCCATATAGGGTTTTGACTTATCAAGAGTAAGTGATTGTGCCAATGTAATTTGTTCAGGTTTAGCCTTTAATTCTTCAGATAGGAGATAGACTAATCTCATTGGTATTTTTGAATTTTCTAATTTTAATAGCATATTTTTACCTTTATTTTACTTTTTCAAAATGAACAATATTTTCATTAAAAATCTCTATACCTCTACCTTGTCCAAGTTGAGTTGTCATTTGCCCGCCTTCAACTTTAAAACGAGTATTGGTTTTCATCCATTTCCCAGTTTTAATCGACATATTAGGAAACACTTTTGCCGCTGCAGAATTTGCTACAATACCTATTTCTTGTAGTTTAGAAAATGTTCCTTGTTTAACCACAATTTTTACGGTTACTCCATTATATTTTGATGAATATCCTAAAACTGGAGAGATGGAAGTTTCTGTTGTTGGAGGCATTATGCCTGTTCTCTCAAACTGCTTAAATTGCTCTTGTGATATAGTTCTATAAACAATTTCATTACCATATGCATCATACTGCTGAACAGGACTTAATGGATCCTTAGCGGTAGTGGTTGGAATACCTATCTTCTCTTTTCCTGCACCCCCTTCAAATCCACTATTTTCAACCTTAATCAACCCTAACGGATCTATCCAATTTATCGGATCACTACCGGCATATTTGTAACTATCCCCTAAAATAGTACAGCCAAAAAGTAGAAAATTCTCTATGATAAAAGTAAAAGAGGATTTAATTATGAAAAAAATGACTGAACATCAAATCGTCGCTATTTTAAAAGAAGCTGAAGCGGGTATTCCCGTTAAAGAGCTGTGCCGTAAATATGGCATGGGTAATTCAACTTTCTATAAATGGCGAGAAAAATACGGCGGTATGGAAACGTCGGATATCAAACGCTTAAAGGAGCTGGAGGAGGAAAACCGTAAGCTTAAACAGATGTTTGCCGAACTGAGCTTAAAATCCCAGCTTCAGGAAGAAATCATAAAAAAGCTTTAGTGCCCACACAGGCACGTAAAACGTGGGCACAGCAACTACAACAAAATCATTCAGTTACTATTGTTATGAGTTGTGCTATTGTTGGCTTAAGCCGTTGTGCTTACTATTATCAACCTAAGTTGCAGGATGACTCGGTGATTGTTTCGGTGTTGAATGCTATCACAGACCGGCATTTACGCTGGGGCTTTCCTAAATGTTTTCATCGTATCAGAAAGCTTGGCTATCAATGGAATCATAAACGGGTATATCGGGTGTATTGTGAGCTAAAGCTTAATCTTAAAACAAAACGTAAACAACGAATTCCACCTCGGGAGCCAGAAAAGTTATCGGTTCCCAATAAACAAGGTGAATGTTGGTCAATGGATTTTATGAGTGACAGTAGCCGTAATCAACGTCGCTTTAGGACATTCAATGTTATCGATGACTTTAATCGTGAGGCGTTAGGTATTGATATTGCAGTAAGCTTACCCGCAGGAAGGATTACCCGTTACTTAGATAAACTGGCCGAATATCATGGGTATCCATTAAAAATACGGGTCGATAATGGGCCAGAATTTACAGGAAAAACCTTTACCAACTGGGCTAAATTACATGGTATAACCATTGATTATATCCAGCCCGGTAGCCCTTATCAAAATGGCTATATTGAACGATTTAATCGTACCTATCGTACTGAAGTACTCGATTTATATCTTTTTAACAACTTAGCACAAGCAAGAAGAATAACCGAAGAATGGTTAACGATTTATAATACCGAAAGACCGCATGAGGCATTAAATAACATGACACCGATTGAGTATAAAACACTAAAACAAGCAGCATGATTTTCTACATGAGTTGTGTACTAAGTTTGGGGTATTTACATATTGATAACTATTTAAGCCACTCTGTATGCCAAGTGGGTCTTGGGTGATATATCTGCCGGTAAACGGGTCGTAATCATGATTTAAACAAAATACATAATTATCTTCGTAATGATATTAGTGGAGGTGGAGTATAATTATGTTTAGCAACATACTCTATTGCTTTTTGTCGTTCTTCTTCGGTAACTTTATCATTGTAAGTTAAGTAATTTTTTACTACTTTAAATGATTGCGAAAATGCGGGATTTTTCTCAATAAGCAATCTTAAATTTTCACACCAAGGAATATCTGGCCACAAATCTAGATTGCATGTTTTCTTTCTCATACCTTCTACTTTGATCCATCCGACTAATCTCCGTGAAATAATATATAAGTTTTTTTCGCCTACTAGATCAATAGCTAAAATGAGTATCGGAGATTTAATATCTTCTTGTTCAAATAACAATAAGTCTTTCATCAGCTCTAATAACATAATAAGCCTTAATTCTTGTATGGATTATATTTAATATTTGGATAATTTTTCTCAATATGTTTTAGCATCATTTTGACAGAGCTAAACTCAAGTGGTGCTCCCCCCTTAATTGAAAAACTCGCTCTTGTGCAAAAGCTCTCGTTTCCCAAATTCGCATACTTATCAAACCAGATTTACCAAATTCATTACTATAATCCAAAGCATGGGTTCCTTCATGAATTATATCACTGTACAGTGATGGCGAACTTTTCCGAACATAAATATTATCTTTTATAGCCATAGCAACAGCATCTTTATCAAAATATCGATTAAAAAGTTCATCACCCAAAACATTCAAGCTTAGCTCTCCATTTTCTATTTTTCTTACTATTCTTGAAGCCTGTGGGGTAACATCATCTATTTATCTTTTATAATATAAATTAAAATGCTAATGAGGAAATATCTATATCATTTTTAATAATCCAATTATTATTAGCCATATACTCTATAAATTCTGGAGGAAGTAAAATATTATAATTTAAAGTATAGTATGCTAAATCACTTGGCCATGCCCAAAATCCATCTGTTTGAATACAGAGAGTGCCAATTTTTTTTCTTTCATTAGACAAGATATCTTCCGTTATTTGTGGAGATATCATTAAAACTACACCTTCTTTTAAATAGTTACTTGCTTTATCAATATTATAGTTAGCTCCTTTATGAACAAATTTAAATATAGATTCTCCATCTGCATTACCATAGGATAATTCTCGGAAAAAGCCCACTTTCTTTAAAATTTTCATTTTATATTTTCTCCAGGATTAAAAGTATTCCATTTTCCTGTATTAGATAATGGATTCTTGCCAATTGTCATTTTTCCATTTGGATGAATCCAAATAGTATCACTTGGTGCAATAACTTTGCGCCCAAGTTTATTAGATAAGTCTTGAGCAATACTGGTTGGTGATGCCCCCGTATTACAGGAAATTAACCTTATCGGTTGACCATTATAATTATTTTTTTGGATAAATGTTGTTAATGATCTTTGATTTAGTTTAATCCATTTTCCATTACGAAATACTGAAAAACTATCCGATGAGCCATGAATAATTACGTCAAAAAAATCTTCTTTAGGTTTAATCCATGAAGCAGCTTTTGCTAAACTATCATTTCTATCGATTAAATTAGCCCCTAATGGTAGTGGTTCTGAAGCATTATCTATAATATTGCCTTTCCCAACAACCCCCTCAAACCCATTATTTTCAACCTTAATTAACCCTAACGGATCTATCCAATTTATCGGATCGCCATTGACATATTGATAACTATTTAACCCACCCTGTATACCAAGTGGGTCTTGAGTAATATATCTGCCGGTAAATGGGTCGTAGTAACGGTTTAGGTTGTAATGAAGCCCCGTCTCCTCATCATAATATTGCCCTTGGAATCGTAACAGATTATCGGGCAGGGAATCTATATCGTCCTGATGGTAGGTTTCGTTTATTATCTGACCATAGGCATTATACTGGCATTCATAGAGCGTGTCACCTAAGCTACCGGTAAGAGCAATGGGTGTGCCGAGGTGGTCGTTTTGGTACCAGTAGAGTTTGATGTTATCTTGCTGAGCATTGCCGTGCACCAGAGCTAATGGGCGGTAAGAGTCTGGCTCGTAAAGGTAGCTTTGCCAGTGTTTATCGTTATCGGTCTCGGCAATAAGTTTACTACCTTGCCACAAATTTGTCTGGAACAAATTTGAACAACGCTTTAGCGTTGGCCCTGCAAGGGTGAGTCTCATGGATGAGACGAATACATAAACTCGGTAGTTTTACCATCCACGTTTTTGCTAGTACGACGGTTAAAAGCATCATAAGTATAAGTGATGATAAGCCCCGTCGGTTTAATCACTTTGATAAGTCGATGCCGGCAGTCGTATTGATAGTGGGTAACCAGACGGTGGTCTTTTCCGCGCTTTTCGGCAATTAGGTTACCAAAGCGGTCATACTCAAAGTGTTTATCACTAAAAAAGGTTAGGCGATTGCCTTTGGCGATATTGGCATGAAAAGGCGTAGGGGCTAGCGCTTGGGTTTCACTGATTTTATTGCCCGTTGGGTCATAATCAAACTGCTCGACTTTTTCAGCATGATGTTGCTCGGGATTGACCTCAGGGTAAATCACTGAGTTTAATTTCTTTGAGATTTGTTTATTGTTTTAGGGTTTTGGTGTAATTATTTTATTCTAATTTTGTGCATAAAGAATAACATAACTTGGTGGCAGCGTTAACTGTCACCCAATAGACCAAAGCTTAAAGATATGCTTGATTAAGTTAAGACGCTTAAATGTCTTGAAACCTATTAATTAAATAAGGTAAGCGCTATCAATTATTTTGGCTTGGCGGATAATCCAAAATAGCTTCCTTGTACCAATAATGACTATAAAAATGCTTCATATAAAAATCAAAATCCCATATTGGGGATTCAATATGATTAAAAATACTCATATCTAAAGATTTATTTTTCATCTTTACTTCCAATTCTTTAGTGTAATTTATCCTTTTTATCCCCTCATACCCACCAACCTGATCATCATATCCAATCATTAATGGAACAATGCTATCTTCCTCCAATTCTAACCAAACATGACCTTGAAAAATAGCACTTCCATATATATTTGAATCTAAGTGCTCTGTATCAAACCCACCAAAGTCAATATAACGATCTTTGATATTAAATTTTAAGCCGGATGAATAATAATAATCACGCTCATTATGCATGACTTTAAGGTCATAACAGCATACGTTTTCTATCGTTAGTAAAGCTTTTCGAGCTAATATAACTAAATCATCACTGATATTAATTATACTTTTCGGGTTAACAGAAAGTATTTGGTCGCGCAATACCGCTTCATCCATATTTATAGATACATTTTCTAGATGCATTTTGCATATAGATGATCCTTTTTCAAACCAAGGTAAAGAAGCATAACTTTTTATTCCACTTAACCCATTAAAATCAATAAAATAATTATAAATATCGGTTAGATCTAATTTGTATTTCATTATATCACCTATTGTTTTTTAAAAATAAATTCATCTATTTCTTTACCTTGAATTGGCGCTCCACTCGTTTGTTTATATCCCGCACTAAGGACTTTTTGTTTGCTAATTAATTGCAAATCTTTAACTTTGGCGATTTCTTCTATGTTTTTAAGATGTTTGTTAGTCCCACTGCCACGAATGATTATTGTCCCATCTTTCTTTAAAACGCGGAGGACTTCATCATTTAAGGGAGCATAGCCATACGGGTTATCCATTATAATGGTCTTTTGCGAGCCGGTGGCGATATTCGACAAATTATGCGCATCGCCAGCAAAAACACCTGGCGCCATAGGGTGAGCAGGATGAGATATATTGTAAGCACCCTCGATAGGGTTTAGCCCGGCACCAATAACGAGTGTTCCATCCTGTTCAGCGGATTTTAAGTATCTTTTATTTCCAATAACAAACCATTTACATTCTAATCCCAACGGGTCAATTAAGTCTATTGGATCATTATTGGCATATTGATAACTATTTAACCCACCCAGTATGCCAAGTGGGTCTTGGGTGATATATCTGCCGGTAAATGGGTCGTAATAACGGTTTAGGTTGTAATGAAGTCCTGTTTCTTCATCATAATATTGCCCTTGGAATCTTAACGGATTATCGGGCAGGGAATCTATATCGTCCTGATGGTAGGTTTCGTTTATTATCTGCCCATAGGCATTATACTGGCATTCGTAGAGGGTGTCACCTAAGCTGCCGGTAAGGGCAATGGGTGTGCCGAGGTGGTCGTTTTGATACCAGTAGAGTTTGATATTGTCTTGCTGAGCATTGCCATGCACAAGGGCTAATGGGCGGTAAGAGTCTGGCTCGTAAAGCTAGCTTTGCCAGTGTTTATCGTTATTGGTCTCGGCAATAAGTTTATTAGACTGTGGCCTTTTCCACGTTTTTCCACAATCAGGTTGCCAAAGCAATCATGCTCAAAGTATATGCCACCAAAAAACATTTGGGTTTATCATAATATTAACGCTAATAACATCATAGCAAATGGTTAGTTGACACAATAATAATTTAAATCTAACAAAGTAAGCTAAGTATTAAGCTTACCTTGCCGATTTGATATGTTAAATTGAATCTAAATTGGAAGTTATTCTACAGGCTCTAATGAGACTGCCATTTCTAAAGCTGTTTTAGAGCGATTTATTTTACCATCAAAATCTGGTTGTAATTTCATTTCATCTAATGCATAAACGATACTTGCACTATATCCTATTTTAAAGAGCTTTGAATCTTCTTTTTTGTTGGTATAAATACCAACAGATTGAATTGTCCCATCTTCAAGTAATAAATCAACTGTATTATTAAAATTTGAGGGATCTTGCCCTGCTACATAAGCTTTTTTTATTATTCCTGAAATAAATAATAAAGGTATCCTCCCCTGCTCAATACTATTCCACCACTCTTTTGATCCAAAAAGACCATTGGTACCTTTGAGACCCATTGTAGGTTTTGATTTGTCTAACGTTAATGCTTGTGTTAAAGCGACTCTTTCTGGATTATTTTTTAATTCCTTTGATAATAAAAAGACCATTTTCATTGGAACTTTAGAAGTTTCTAATTTTAATAGCATATTTTTACCTTTATTTTACTTTTTCAAAATGAACAATATTTTCATTAAAAATTTCTATGCCTCTACCTTGTCCAAGTTGAGTTGTCATTTGCCCACCTTCAACTTTAAAACGAGTATTGGTTTTCATCCATTTTCCAGTTTTAATCGACATATTAGGAAATATGAGAAATTCTAAGGTATGTTTGATGAAGTAAAGGCTAGTTCAATATATTAAAATTAGTTATAATTGAATTCCATGATAATTATTTAGCTAGCCACGCCTTCCGAACGAATCTTGTCGGATATATCTGCCGATAAACAAGTCGTAATAAAGGTTAAATTGTAATGTAATTGTCTTTCTTCATCATAATATTGCCTTTATAGCAATTTTTTAATTTAAGTCCAAACCTCTTGACCATTACTGGTAATCCAAACAATGCCGCAATTTAATTTCACATAGAACCACATACCTACATCATCTAGATCATCATCCTCGTTATCGGGAGGGTAAGGAGGCCAAATATTCTTAATAGAATTAATTTGTTCTTCAATTGTGCCAGATAAAAAAATTCCATTTCTAGCTAATCTAATATGTCCATCTTTTATTAATTTTTCTAATATTCTAAAAAATAAATCTTTTCTTATTTCGTAGGGTATTTTTATATCTTTCGTGTAATTATCTAAATGTTGCCACATTGTGCCCATTGAATAACCAAAAGCACTTTCTAAAATAGAATTATAAATTTTTTTAAAATTCATTGAAATTTCATCTCCACTCTGTTTCCTTTATTAATACTCGGGTTTTTGATATCTATAGTCCATTTTGCTTTAGTTTGTGCTACAGATTCGGAAAAATTTCTTAACGTAATATTACTACCAGCATTGGGACCTTCTGTGATCTTAATTGAATATATCGTTCCTTTCCCCGGAATAATTTTTGCTGTTGGCATAGTATCAACACCAGATAGACGTTTAAAATAAGCCATAACATCAGCCTCAGATGCTCCAGTGAATACCGGTGCTCCAATACTGACATTTTTATCGGCGACGAGTATTTTACCATTTACTGAAATGGTAAAATCTTTAGGATGAATGTTTTTATTGTTATATAGAGCAGCTAGATTGTCCATTTCTGTTTTTGCTAATTGTTGTAAGCTTTTGGCTCCCTCTCCAGCAACCTCCTCAAACCCATTATTTTCAACCTTAATCAATCCTAACGGATCTATCCAATTTATCGGATCACTACCGGCATATTGATAACTATTTAACCCACCCAGTATACCTAGTGGGTCTTGGGTGATATACCTGCCAGTAAATGGGTCATAGTAACGGTTTAGGTTGTAATGAAGTCCTGTTTCTTCATCATAATATTGCCCTTGGAATCTTAATGGGTTATCGGGCAGGGAATCTATATCGTCCTGATGGTAGGTTTCGTTTATTATCTGCCCATAGGCATTATACTGGCATTCGTAGAGGGTGTCACCTAAGCTGCCGGTAAGGGCTATGGGTGTGCCGAGGTGGTCGTTTTGATACCAGTAGAGTTTGATATTGTCTTGCTGCGCATTGCCATGCACAAGGGCTAATGGGCGGTAGGAATCCGGCTCGTAAAGGTAGCTTTGCCAATATTTATCATTATCCGTTTCGGCAATAAGCCGACTACCTTGCCAGATAAACTCGGTGGTTTTGCCGTCTACCGTTTTACTGGTACGACGGTTAAAAGCATCATAAGTATAGGTGATGATAAGCCCCGTTGGTTTAATCACTTTGATAAGTCGATGCCGGCAGTCGTATTGATAGTGGGTAACCAGACGGTGGTCTTTTCCACGTTTTTCGGCAATTAGGTTACCAAAGCGGTCATACTCAAAGTGTTTATCACTAAAAAAGGTTAGGCGGTTGCCTTTGGCGATATTGGAATGAAAAGGCGTAGGGGCTAGTGCTTGGGTTTCACTGATTTTATTGCCCGTTGGGTCGTAATCAAACTGCTCGACTTTTTCAGCATTTTTGTATTTAAAGTATAACTTAACCTTCTTGATATAACTTTAGAATTATTTTCTATTTTATTATCTCGAATAAAAAACTGGTAAAGAGATTAAAAATCACCATTAATCTGCTTTACCATACACCACATTTTTATATCATCAGTTAACTGATTGCTAACATAATCATCAGTAATTAATATACTATTTTTAGAAATTTCAAAAGCTTTTGAAAAAGCTTCTTATAAAACAATTTCAGGAAAAATTTTTTCTAATATTAAGTCAAATCCAATCATTTTTTGTTCCTTTTCCAAACTTCAAGTGCTTTCGATTTGGCCTCTTCAGTTACTTTCATGCTATTCAGTATTTGAGCTGCTTGATTTCTATTATCAAATTTTTTATAAACGCTAAGAATTTTAAATTTTTCTCTATTAAGTGTGGTAATGCCTTTTCCCGATATGGGAGCTAATGTACCATTCACTTTTAGTAAATATATTCTACTATTTACGGTTATTAGTCGTTTTTAATCATTGCCTACCAGCTTTTAATGTCTGCAACATCTTTAGCTACATCAACAGATGAATCAATTACAAAATTATGTGTTTTTACAGTAATTTTCTGATTTATATTACGAAATATATTAGGGGGAATGGATATCCATTCTAGTAAATTTCGTATATAGTAAATTATGATATTAACATTAAGTTTTATTTTTTTTATTTACATACTCTTGAAGATATATATCTAGGGGATATGCGGTTCCTAATTCGTATATCTTTCCACTATCTTTATCAATTACAAATGGGCAATTACCTATTAATTGTGTTGAAAAATCACCGGTTTCTAAAAATTCTCTAGATTGAAAACAAAAAAGCCACCCTTCAGAAAACCTATCTATTACAGTAATCTCTACAGGGATGTCGTATTCAGCTAAATAATTTTTAGCTTTATTTATCGCTTCAAAAAAAGTAATCATCAATTAGTCCTTAACAATTTGAAAGATTTAAATTTTACCATATCGGCAGCTTTACCAGTTTGCCCATCTAGAAAACGTATAAATCCCCTTTGATTCACTACATTGAAAACATGCCCTGGTTGCCCCGGCCCATAAGAACCAAATACAATACCTCTTGCACCAGAGCCTGCATTTGTCATTTGCTCAATAATATTATTAGGGCCATTAACATTTTGAAATTTTGCCCCATATTGTTTTTCTAACACAGATATTGGAACTCCATTTTTTGAATTAATTGGTAAAGCAGAAGCTGGATTACCACCTAATGTTGCATCAGTAGCTATCGCACAATTGACGCAATTATGAGTTCTACCTTCTGTAGGATAACCCGGATTTACATCACGTATAGAACCAGCTGTATCATTGATTGTAGTATTGCTTTTCTCCTTCTCAGCGATCCCCTCAAACCCATTATTTTCAACCTTAACCAACCCTAACGGATCTATCCAATTTATCGGATCACTACCGACATACTGATAACTATTTAACCCACCCTGTATACCAAGTGGGTCTTGGGTGATATATCTGCCAATAAACGGGTCGTAGTAACGGTTTAGGTTGTAATGTAACCCCGTCTCCTCATCATAATATTGCCCTTGGAATCTTAACGGATTATTCGGCAGGGAATCTATATCGTCCTGATGGTAGGTTTCGTTTATTATCTGACCATAGGCATTATACTGGCATTCGTAGAGCGTGTCACCTAAGCTGCTGGTGAGGGCAATGGGTGTGCCGAGGTGGTCGTTTTGGTACCAGTAGAGTTTGATGTTATCTTGCTGCGCATTGCCGTGCACAAGAGCTAATGGACGGTAAGAGTCTAGCTCATAAAGGTAGCTTTGCCAGTGTTTATCGTTATCCGTTTCGGCAATAAGCCGACTACCTTGCCAGATAAATTCGGTGGTTTTGCCGTCTACCGTTTTACTGGTACGACGGTTAAAGGCATCATAAGTATAGGTGATGATAATCCCTGTCGGTTTAATCACTTTGATAAGTCGATGCCGGCAGTCGTACTCATAGTGGGTGACTAGACTGTGGTTTTTTCCACGCTTTTCCGCAATCAGGTTACCAAAGCGGTCATATTCAAAATGTTTGTCACTAAAAAAGGTTAATCGGTTGCCTTTGGCGATATTGGCATGAAAAGGCGTAGGGGCTAGCGCTTGGGTTTCACTGATTTTATTGCCCGTTGGGTCGTAATCAAACTGCTCGACTTTTTCAGCATGATGTTGCTCGGGATTGACCTCAGGGTAAGTCACTGTGTGTAACTGACCAGTGTTATCATAACGATAACGGCGTGGCTGATGTCCGGTGATTTCGGCAAGCTGTCCGTTAGGATTATAGTGATATTGCTGTTGCCAAATTGGCGTTGGCGAGGTTTGGGTGCTGATATCATAACCATGATAACGTTGATGGGCAATAAGTTGCCCTAGCAGGTCATACTGGTAACGGTTAACCAGTCCATTGCCTTGACGACGCTCACATTCTCGCCCTTGTTTATCCCAACGAAAAGCCGCTAATGGCTGGTGGTCGAGTGTCATTCCCAGTAGCTGACCCTGATTGTAATGATATTCTAACCATTGCCCATCGGGCAGTTTTGTGCCATTGAGTAAGCCGGTGTTTTCATCGTAGCGATGACGGATAGTCGCCCAGTTTTGGTGCTCGGCCGTTAAACGACCAACTTTATTATATTCCCATCCTAAAACCGATTGCCCATCGAGTATTTGTGTTAATAAGCCGTTCTGATTGTAACTATAGTGCTCTTTTATGCCATCAGCTAGCTCTTTTACGATGAGTTTTCCACGGCTATCACGTTGGTAGCGGGTAATGAGCGGTTTTTCATCATGTTGGTTACCATACTCGTGTTTTTCAATTAAATAGCCATTTAAATCGTAATGATAAGTGGTTTTTACCTCGTCAAACCCAATTTCTTCACTCAATTGCCCCGTTGCCGTGTAGCTGAAGCGGTAACGTTCCCCTTTCTGATTTTCAATTTCACTGATTTGTAGATGAATATTATCATAACGAAATTTCAACCGTTCACCATCTGGCAGCCGCTTTTCGGTCATTAAATGTAATGGCGAAGCGTAGTCATATTCCGTGACTTTACCCGCTTCATCTTTAAACCAAGTCACTTTACCATAAGCGTTGTATTGATACTCACGGGTGGTGTTATTCGGGTAGCTGATTTTTGTGATTTGTCCTAAATCGTCATAAGTATAATAGGTCTTGCCCTGTTGTCCATCACTGACGACCGTGAGCCGAAGTAAAGCATCATAACTAAATTGAAAAAGACGTCCATCGGAAAAGCCTAGCTGTTGTAATTCACCGTTATCTCCCCACGTAAAATGTTGTTCGCTACCATCAGGGTATTGGGTCGATAAACGCTGTCCATCTTCATTATAACGATGGCGAGTGAGTAAACCGTCGGGCGTTTCCAACTCAATAATGTCGTCGTGATGGTTATAACGTATTCGCCATATCAGCCCATTTTTTTCAATTCGAATAATTCGTCCACGTTGCCAAGTATAATCTTCATAACTGTTGTCTGGGTAAATAATGGTTTTTAACTCGGCATTAACCGTATATTCATAGTGGGTTTGATGCCCTAACGCATCAATCTCAACGGTTTTCAATCCCTCTTCATTATACTGATAGGTTTTGGTCGCCCCATTAGCATCGGTTTCTGACTGTAACAAACCATCTTTATGGGAGTAACACTTTTGACTGCCATCAGCCATGGTGACAATCACGTTTTCATCTTGCCATGTGTAACGTTCATCTAATTGCCCAAAGTTACCCCATTGACGTAAACAACGAACATCTTGACCTTCACCCTCCCAGGCCCAGTTAAATTCAGCGCCTCCAGCCATTGTTCGCTTTTGAATAACATTTAAGGCGTCATATTCATACGTTTCTATTTGACCCGCTGCGTTAGTTGCCCCAATAAGTTGGTGATGGTCATTATAGTGATAGTGCATTAGAGGGTGCAGCGTTTGCCATTCTCCTTCCACTAAAATCTGTATAGTGACCGTATCAATCAGTATTGATTGCTTATCACGATAACCAAAAGCTAAACGTCGTGTTTTATCTTGCTGAGGTTGTAAGGCTATCAAGCGATGATGATTATCATAAACCACATTGAGTCGGTGACCATACTTATCTGTAATAGCGCTTAAATAGGCCGTTTGTTCAACTCGTTTGAAATGATATCGTACGCGGTTGTTACCTTTTTTATACAGGATGTATTCATCGGCGGTGTCGCTTAAATAAATGCTTGACTCGGCTACCGGATTAATGATGATGGGGTCTTTTTGGGTAGGTAGCGGAAACGTGGTTAATAAGTTTTCATCATCCAACCAGACAACTTCTTCACCCTCAAATAATAAGTAATGCGCCAGAGAGTGGCTCCATCCATAGCCTAATCCAATATTGTGCTCAACAGCGCTGCTTCGGTAACAACGTTGCCAAATAAAAGGCAATAAACCTTTAAATTCACCATCATCAAGGGTGAGTAACTCTTCACCCGTTACCATCGATATGGGTTCACCACTTTGAGCTGGATTGCGTGAGGTTCCTTTTTTATTACGACTTTTAGATAAGCTAGATTTTGCCTTTGCAATTTTTTTCTCGCCTATTTGTATCCATGGCTTCAAGCGTGTGGATAACTTAATATATTGGCTTGATGATTTGATATGCTTAACAACATTAATACCATTCCCGCCCAAGATAGCCCTATTAGGTTTGATTGCTTTCATACTTTGTTTTAAGCCATCGCTCATTTTGGTCATGGAGTTAATAAATCGGCCACCCCCATTTATCGCACTAACCGATTTGCTTACCCCTGCTGTGACCCCTTTAAATATCAACGCTTCAACAAGGAATTCAGCAACAAATTCCATTACTGATATCATTATGGCAGAGTACATTTCACCCGCAAATACCATTTGATAATGCGGTGGAAGCATCGCCATCCAGCTTTGCGCATAATACGCAGCAAGATAAAAACGAACTTCATCTTGTAATAAGGTCAGCGTTGGTTCGTCACTAACTACACGCTCTTTAAATAACTCATCAAGCCAACCACGAAAATCCCATTCTTCAAGCTTTTCTAGCGCTTTTTTATATTTTTCTAATTTGCCATCAACGCCCGTTACTAGCCCAACATTCCACCATTGAGATAATAACTGATATTGTTCTGCAATCTCTAATGTAGAATAGGATTCCCATTCTGGCAATATCTCATTGGTCCAGTTATCTTGCAGCTGTTGATGTAACTCATCGATAATCATTTGATAAGCTTGTAACCAATTGTCGACATCTCCTTTTTCAACGGGCAATACCACAACATGATATTCTGAATATTTGGCAAATTTTTCGTCTGACCAGTCTAGCTCTGCTTCACCGTTTTCATCTAGTGTAATGATATACTCTTGTTTTTCAGATTCAGAAAGGGGGATATTTTCTTCTATTTTAGGTGGTGGCACATTTAACGCATAAACAGCAGAAGTATCAGTATGAGGAAAATATTGGGTTTGATAAGGAATTAATTGAATTTTAACTTGACTTAAAATGACTTTTTCGTTGTTAAGTCCCACCATATTATAACTGATTTTGACTTTTCCTTTATTCGCGCATTTGGCACAATAGGGTTTATTAATATTAACCTCTTGTGTTGAGCGTTGATAACTTAATAATTTTTCTTTAATATCAACATAAGGAATGACATTCGATGCGCCCCATCGCTTCATCCTTGCTTTATATTCATCTTGAGTTTCTTTTGAAAATGTAGATAAACAAGTTTTTAATTCAGTTAATAATGTATTAGCTCTTTTAATATAAAATTGTGGGTCTTCCTCTTTTTCGACAAGAAACTTAATAATTGTTGCACGGGCAGATAGGTCCTGAACATTTATCGCTCCTTCAGGGCTTACAGATACTGGCGGGAGTACGCTGTTAACCTCTCGGGTAAATTTACCTATATTATTGTCATTATTGTCCATGTTAAGTTTCCTTTTTTTCTTTATCCAACTGCTGCAATATAAAATCAAAGACGTTTTGTTTTTTAGTTGATAACGATAAAAGATGAATGATTTTTGTTTCTAATACTTGATAAGGGAAAGCGGTATATATATCCAAATAATTTTCTTGTAATAATTGTAATATATGGTTGACTAAAAGCTTAGGTTGGGTGGCAGATAATTGTTCTAATAGATTTTGTGGCACCTGCCACCAAGGCGAAGTTTGCACCGCTTGCTCAACCGGTACATGCACCACATGTGATTGGTGATTAATCCAGTAAAAAGCAAAAGCAGGCAGCACGTCTTGCCAGCTATCGGTAAAATAATCAAGCATGATTGACAAATATTCACCATCCCAATAGCGAAAAAACACTGTTTCACCATCGGGCATAATGGCCTGGGTTAAGCTCCGTAAATGAGCGCAGATGTCTGCAAAGGGTAAATGAGAGCGTGCCAGCCAACCCCAGTCTTTGTGCTCAGTGTTATTAATCCAATCTAAAAAGGGACTATGCTCATCAAGCCTAACTAGCATGGGCATAACAGAAAACCAGTGCTCGTAAGGCGTGCCACTATAAAGACCATAGGGCGTTTGTGAGCCATCAGTGATATAGTAGTTTTTAACCGCTTGCGCATCACTGACATTAGAAAGTACGGCATACAAAGGCATGGCAGAGGTAGCGGTAATCGTGCGCCATTGAGACAGTGGCATAGCTAACATAATCTGCCCCTTGCATTGCGCAATAAAACCAACAAAGCTAAAAATCCGTTTAACTTATAAAAGACAAGAAAGGGATATTGAATAAAGCGATTGATGATTAAAGCAATATGACTAACAGCGCGCTCCATGATATTTACCTAAATTCCTTTAGAAAGTATTAAGAAACCGAAAAATAAAGGTATTTTTTAGCTAAGATAAGATCATTTTTTATTCTATGCAACCTTTTTTAGTCTATTTTTGTTATTTTTTTTAACAATAGACCTAGATTAGCTATGCTGAATACTTGTATTTTTAGCGCTTTGCCATGTTTAGTAAGGTGATTTAGGTAAATAATCGGTTTTATGTTATAGATTAATAATATTTGATTTCATACCTACCAATTACATCAAAAATATGATCATAAGTGCTAAGTATTATGCGTTGTTTACCTGCTTTATGAACTTCATCGACTAAATCAAAACTAGATTTTGAATGTTTTTCGTAGGGATACTCATCTATTTTATAAATAGACAAACGGTCAATATCATTAAACATAAATGTCACTTTAACTTCAGGAACATTTAAAATCTCTGGTTTGCAACCTGCCAATGACAATGACGTATCAACAACCAAGGTGAATGGATAACATTCTAATTTAACCTCAGATAAAATTAATGCATTTCGTGTGTAAATAATACCGTATTTTGTTTGTATTTCTTTTGTATTCATATCCCCTCTATTTTTAATTAAAAAGCAACAGTCGAATATTTAAAGACCGCTATTAACCATTGCCATATAGATAACATCTTAAATATTTTGTCGTTTATAATAATATTGTCGTTTATTGTTTAAAAGTTGAAGAAGTTAAAGCACTTCAACTTTGCCAACTAGCTTAGAACCTTCATAAATATTCATTGTAAATCCTTTTTCGAGTAAAAAACTTGGTGCATCCTCTACTAAAAAATAAGCTTTTCCAAAGCCAACTCTTTGGTCGGGTTCTAATAGTTCGCAACGTTGCACATTTAACACTAATGACCAAGATGACATATCACCACTTTTACCTTTCATTGGCTGAGTAATTACATAATATTGTATATTTATTGGAATTGCCTTTTTTCCACCTTGTTGTATAGGCGTCCAGTCAATTTTAACATCAACACTTAAGCTGTCCATATTGTTACCCTATTTAACATATGGATTACTATCTAATTAATTTTTATGAATTTTATTTTTATCTTATCATAAATGATAATATTATTAATACACTTAAATCTTGTTTTAGCGCAGTAATTACCCTATCATCAATCACTTGCTTAGTCTAGCATCTGAGCGCGGTTCAATTTTTCTTATACCAAGCTTATTTATTTTTTCTAAAATTAAATCATAACAATATTGAATATCGCCGTCTTTTTCTAAATGCACTCCTTCTAAGTTGACTTTATAGGTACCTTTGGGAATATTAGCCTTATTCCAACCAGTATATTCTTCCCATTCCCAAAAAGTTGCCATATCGGCAATATATAAATCGCCAGTGATATTAAGATAAAAATATTTATCACTGAATATTACACGCCTATCATCATTACTGGGCATTTCATTTAAAAACAATCGAACGATATAGCCACCATCATCAATCCCCATGATAGGTAAGGCAATACCTTCATCAAGCACAACATCACCTTTATCTGTGGTTGTAAATTCTTGAAGAATGTTTTTTCCATTCTCTATTTTCCCGCCAAAAAGAGTCAGTATTCCTGGATAATCAAAAATAATTATCCCATTAAAATCAACGTCAATATGTATTGTTTTAACCATATCTGGCTCCCAAATTTTTATTCAATTATTTATTGTGTTATCGATTCAATTTTTGTATTTAAACTTTTTATAGAAAAGAAAAGACGTTTATATTTATTCATGTTCAAAAAGGGATAGCTATTTTCTTTTGAAGTTTTTCTTCAAAAACGATTATTAACGCCTGAAAAATGTTTTCCCAATTTCTAATATATGCTAATGAATCAACTTCTATAGAAAAATCAGGTAGTAATTTATTCGGCATTCCAGTAGATTTACCTTGTTTATATGATAAAAGGATCGTTTCATCTTTCACTTCATAGTATAAATAAAAATCAGATCCTTGTTCACAAAACCATATTGTTTCTTTTTTAGTGTGTGATAATTTGGCCGCATTTATTGAGTTAATAATGTCATCTAAACAGATCAAAAAATCAGAAAACAGATCTAAAGTAACGTTTAACCCATTTTTAAATGTGATATGTATCAATCCATTAATATATTGAGATAACTCAACAAGAGCAAATTCAAAAGAGGATAGCTCCATTTCATCCTGATCTAAAAATTCATCCAATTCAGGGGGTTTCTCGTTAATAACTAAACTAATATTCATATCTTAATTTTCCTATAAATAAATTGGCTACAGCAACAGCTTTATTTTTTGTGATAACATGCTTAATGTTATGTGTTTAATTTAACTATGTGCTTAATAAAAATGCCCACATAAAAATATACGCAATGTTATTCAATGAATTCTAATCAAAAAGGTGCTGATGCTATATTTGAAAATATCAATATCTGAGCAATTTATTTTACCAAATTGAAAATCAAAATAGTTCTAAAGATTTGTGCCATAATAAATAATATCAATGTTCTACACTGATAAAACTGGGGCTAATTGTTGTGTCGCTCTTGTTAATTTATCTTCTCGTTTTTCTGTCTCGGTTCCCCAATAATTGGTAACCATAAATGATTATATTAAATATCAAATAAAAGCGCATGGATAGGAGCATGTAAGGCTTGTCGAATGTAGTTTTGATTTTCAAGCGTATAATCATTCCAATAATAAAAACCGGGCGAAGTGGGCAATATTTCCATTAAAAATGATTTTAATTCAGATGGAAAAGTAATTTGATAATATTCTTCTGCATGTTTAATTTCCGTGGCAGTCATGCCTTTATCAAATGATATATTTTGATTGATACGTATTATCTAATTGATACCACGCCTACTTTACCTTCTTGAGATAAACCGATAACGATGCCATTTCCCTCAAGCTGTATCACATTATATATGTTATTAACATGCCAGCCTTTTTGTTTAGATAATGCCAGCCAATCATTAAGTTTCCAGTTAGCTACTTCGCCAAAATCAACCACTTTTTTTCTAACACCATGCAAATCAATATCTATCGCTATCACAATGTTATTTTCTGAATAAATAGTAACATTACCATATATATGACAATATATTTTTGTTTTTTTATTTAGTTTTGTGGTAGGCAACTCTGGCTCTCCCATTATTTCATAAATAACTGAATCAGGCGCACCAATATGAAGCCCATGAATTCGTAATTTATTAATGACATGAATCAATTGTATTTGAAATAATGGTTTCCACTCTTTATTCATCATCAACAGCCTAAATTAATATTGTATTTTTCCTATTACAAGCAATATCACTAGACAAATACTTTATCATGACCTAAAAAATTCATAAAAAAATTACACTGTATGTTTTAAGATTTAATGGGTGTTATGTTGATTTATAAAATCAATGACAGGTTGCCAAATTTCTTGTTCTGGCGCTTGATAATCCCATAAAGGTGTGACTAAATCATCTAATATTTTCAGTTTAGTATTAAAATTTTGTGAATAAATTTGACGTTGTTCTTGTGAAATAGCTAATAGTCTTTCAGAGTATATATATTTGCGCTTTCGTCGAGGGTTTTCAATAAAATTAGCTAACCCCAATAATTCTGCTTGGTCTTTACATTCTGTATAGGAAATAGGATAGGTCTGTTCGACCTGTTCAATAGCTTCCGCAATAGCTGATAAATTGACAGCTTGCATTGTTGGCACAATATATTTTGCTATAGAAAAATTCCATAAAAGATTACACCAACCATCACTTTGCCAGTGGCAAATAGTATTAATGACAACAAAGGCATAAAAAGCCTTTCGCTCCAGTTTTATGTGTAGTTCTGATTCACAAGGTATGCATTCACAAATCTTATCAAAAAATTCTATTATATCTTCAGGATCGGATAGTTTTTTATTTTGCGTTAATGTATTAATCGTTATCATTTTGACTCTTCATTCTATTTTGCTTCAAATTTTATTTGAAAAGCAGTATTAAAATCATACTATTTTAAGCAATTGAAAGGTTCACTCCTACACAAAATAGGTAGAGGCTACAGCCCCTTGGTCTATTGAGAATATTTTAAAATATCTTTTATAAAAAGAGTTAGTTAATATTGCTTATTATATTGATTTTTTAAGCAATTCCATAATTAAATAGCGTCATAAATATTGGCATAATCAATGTTAATAAAAAGCCTTGAACAATTGCTGGAGGCACTATGGTTACCCCTGCTCCTTTTTGCAACATGGGTAATGTGAAATCCATTGAGGTGGCGCCACATAAACCAAGTGCGGTAAATTTATAGCGTTTTATTAAAGTTGGAATTAATATGATAGCAGATAGTTCACGCAAAATGTCGTTTAGAAAAGTAGTACTACCAATAATTGGTCCATGAGCTTCAGTCATTAAGATGCCTGATAACGAATACCAACCAAATCCTGATGACATTGCTAACCCAACATGTATTGGTTGGCCTAATATTAATGCAGCAATAATACCACCTAAAAATGCACTAATGACAACTATAATCGTTGTCACGATCCCCACTTTATTGAGCAAAATTTGTTTTAGTGAAATATTATTGCTACGTAGTTGAATTCCAATTAATAGCAATAAAAAAACGAGTACAACCTTGGTAATATCTTCGCTATATTGCCAAATAAAAAGTGGCAATAACCCCACAACAAAACCAAGAGCTAGCGCAATGCAAACACGTAATGACTCTAAGATCATTTTAAAGCGAGATTCATAAGTTTGAACTGTACTTGAAGCTTGCGAAGGAAAACACCGCTCAATCAATATCAAAAAGATAAAATTGCCACCAAATGTGCATAGAAAAATAATACCAGTATAAAATAGAATAATTTGTAAGTTAGCAGTAAGATTATCTAAGCGGGCAAGCTCGCTACCCATAATAAACAGAATAAAATAAACCATCCAGCTTAAGGTTTGGTTAATTTTGGTAATCCAATTCGGTTCATTTAATTTAATCAGATAGCCTATACATAAAGGCACTAGCGCAATAAGAATACCAAAATACATTTTATATTCCTTAACAGTTTATTTTTGTATTTATACTATAAAAAATGGGTTTATTGGATTTTAACATCGCTTGTGTGAATTTAATACAAGCGATTTATTTGTATTCGTTTTAGAAGTACTTAAGTGCATTAAAATAACAAATTTATTTTAATGATGTTAATTGTTCTTCTATTTTGGTTTGAAGTTGATCTAACAGTGTATAACGGTTACGGTATTCTGAACGTTTTTTGCTAGCGATTTCTTCAATTGATTTTCGATGAATTTGGTTGGGTAGTAAAAATAAACCTTGAGCATCTTGTTTGCCATCAATAGTTAACCAAAATTCATCATAATCAGACAAAATACGTTCCTGACGACTATTATAGCGCCAATTGTTGTATATGTGAGTTTTGTTCCCTACAGCAATAATTTGTGTTAAGTGATAATAACGTGCAATGATTAATGCCGCTTCAACAGCAATGCGCTTAGGAAATAGCCCATAACATGCTTTAGTTGCTTTTTGTACACGCGTGCGTGCATCAGAGTAGCCAGTACCTTGTAATCCTGCAATGAAAAGAGTGGGCTTACCTTGATATTCAATAATGGAAAATGTTAATGTTGCTAAATCAATTCCATCACTATCATAAAAATAAAGGCTAATTTCACCTTCCCTCGCAAATTTGTTACGAGCTTGAACCGCAATTTGGATATTGGTTTCATTTTTAACCGACATATCTGCCAGTATAAAAGGTGATTGCGGGTTGTAAAATGCTTTAGTCAAGCTATCAGACTGTTTTGCTAAAAAATCATAATGATAGACTAAGGCATCATATCGCGCTTTTTGACTTAGACAAGATGCCAAATAAGGTCGTTGCAATTTACACGGTAAATTTGTTTGACACGAAAAGTAATAGCCAAGTAACGGGTACTGTCTTAATTTATCAAGCCATTTTAAAGTTATTGGGCTTAAAAACAAGGTTCTTAAAAAAAACTTATAACGATAGGTCGAGTTAAGCCATAATTCATTTAGCGGTAGTTTACCAGTATAAAGCCAGTTAAAGAGTTGCCATTTACTTTTTGGCTGAGACATATTCGTAATATTATTCATAAGTAGAGCTTTAAATCGAGTTAGTTATTTTATCAATTATAAGGAGGCTTATTAATCAATACATATTGATTTTTCAAAAGCCATAAACAATCAAACGGTAAGAGTACAACACAACCTTAGTTGGTGCAACTATTCCTACATTAAGCAGGATTAAATTATATGAAAATAAAAAACGGTGAACTAGTCACCGTTTTTATAAGTGATAATTTAGTTTATCAAAAACTAATTATTGACCCTTAACTTCTTTTAAACCGTTAAATGGTGCTTTTGAACCTAAAGCTTCTTCAATACGAATTAATTGGTTGTATTTAGCAACACGATCAGAACGGCTCATTGAACCCGTTTTGATTTGGCCAGCAGCTAAACCAACAGCTAAATCAGCAATTGTTGAATCTTCAGTTTCACCACTACGGTGAGAAATAACCGCAGTATAACCAGCATCTTTAGCCATCTTAACTGCAGCAATAGATTCAGTTAATGTACCGATTTGGTTAACTTTAACTAAGATTGAGTTAGCGATACCTTTTTCAATGCCTTGTTTGAAGATTTTAGTGTTAGTAACAAATAGATCGTCACCAACTAATTGGATTTTGTGACCTAATGCTTTAGTTTGGTATGCCCAACCATCCCAATCGCTTTCGTCTAAACCATCTTCAATTGATACGATTGGATATTGCTCAGTTAAGCTTTCTAAATAGTGAGTGAATTCTTGAGAGGTGAACTCTTTATTTCCTTCACCTTTTAATACGTATTTACCAGTTTCTTTGTTGTAGAATTCAGAAGCTGCACAGTCCATCGCTAAAGTAATATCTTTACCTAATACGTAACCAGCTTTTTCTACTGCTTCTTTAATGCAAGCTAAAGCTTCAGCATTTGAGCCTAAGTTAGGCGCAAAACCACCTTCGTCACCAACAGCAGTATTCATGCCTTTAGCGTGAAGCACTTTAGCTAAGTTGTGGAATACTTCAGAACCCATACGGATTGCTTCACGTACTGATTTAGCACCAACTGGTTGAATCATGAATTCTTGAAGGTCGATATTGTTATCTGCGTGCTCACCGCCATTGATGATGTTCATCATAGGTAATGGCATTGAGTATTGACCTGGAGTGCCATTAAGATCCGCAATGTGTTGATAAAGCGGAACACCTTTAGCGGCTGCTGCTGCTTTAGCTGTTGCTAAAGATACAGCAAGAATTGAGTTAGCACCTAAGTTAGATTTAAAATCGGTGCCATCTAAATCAAGCATGATTTGGTCGATTACTGCTTGATCTAACGCATCTTTACCAACAACTGCTTTAGCAATTGGACCATTTACGTTTTCAACTGCTTTTAATACGCCTTTTCCTAAGAAACGAGATTTGTCACCATCACGAAGTTCTAGCGCTTCACGAGAACCTGTTGATGCACCTGATGGAACGATTGCCAGACCAACAAAACCGCCCTCTAAATGAACTTCAGCTTCAACAGTTGGGTTACCACGAGAGTCGATGACTTCACGACCATGTACTTTAACGATTTTTGCCATGTTATTTTCCTCTATATGACAGATATTGATATATATTAATTCAAAACTATTTTTGTTGCTGCTCTTGGTATGCTTTGGCAGCTTTTATAAAACTACTAAACAGTGGGTGCCCATCTCGTGGTGTTGAAGTAAATTCAGGGTGGAACTGACAAGCAACAAACCATGGATGGTCTGGAATTTCAATGATCTCAACCAACTTTCTATCTGTTGAAAGACCAGTGACTTTTAACCCTGCCTTAACCACTTCTGGTAATAAATTGTTGTTTACCTCGTAACGATGGCGGTGGCGCTCAGTAATTGACTCTTTCTTATACATATCAAATACTAATGAATCTGGCTCTAAATGACAAATTTGTGAGCCTAATCGCATCGTACCACCTAAATCACTATCTTCACTGCGTTGAACAACGTTACCTGATTTATCGCTCCATTCCGTGATTAAAGCAATGATTGGATTTGAGCAATCTTTAACAAACTCAGTTGAGTTAGCATCTTTAATACCAGCAATATTACGTGCATACTCAATAATAGCCACTTGTAAGCCAAGGCAAATACCTAAATATGGGATTTTGTTTTCACGCGCATAGCGAGCAGCCATAATTTTACCTTCGACACCACGATAACCAAATCCGCCAGGGATTAAAATCGCATCTAAACCTTGAAGTAATTCTGCACCTCGAGATTCAAGATCTTCCGAGTCAATATAACGGATATGAACGGTTAAACGGTTTTTTAACCCCCCATGTTTTAAAGCTTCATTGACAGATTTATAGGCATCTGGCAAAGCAATATATTTACCCACCATACCAATAGTGACTTCACCAACAGGGTTGGCTTCTTCATAAATGACTTGCTCCCACTCAGAAAGATCGGCTTCTTTACATTCAAGATTAAATCGTTTGCAAACAAAAGTATCCAAGTTTTGCGATTTTAATAATGCCGGAATTTTATAGATAGAATCGACATCTTTAAGCGAAATAACAGCGCGCTCAGGCACATTACAAAATAACGCGATTTTAGCGCGTTCATGAGCAGGGATAATACGATCGGAGCGACAAATTAATACATCAGGTTGAATACCAATTGACAATAATTCTTTTACTGAATGCTGTGTTGGTTTAGTTTTCACTTCACCTGCTGAAGCTAAATATGGCACTAATGTTAGGTGCATAAATAAGGTATGCTCACGACCAACATCAACCGCTAATTGACGGATCGCCTCTAAAAATGGCAGTGATTCAATGTCACCTACCGTACCACCAATTTCGACAATCGCAACGTCAAATCCTTTTGCGCCATCAATCACTCGTGACTTAATTGCATTAGTGATATGTGGAATGACTTGCACCGTCGCACCTAAATAATCACCGCGACGCTCTTTACGTAACACATCAGAATAAATGCGTCCAGTCGTGAAGTTATTTTTTCGCGTCATTTTAGTGCGAATAAAGCGCTCATAATGCCCTAAATCAAGATCAGTTTCGGCACCGTCTTCAGTCACAAATACTTCACCATGCTGAATAGGACTCATTGTGCCTGGATCGACATTAATATAGGGATCAAGTTTGAGCATGGTGACTTTTAAATTGCGGGCTTCTAAAATTGCAGCTAATGATGCTGCGGCAATGCCTTTACCAAGTGAAGAAACGACACCGCCTGTAACAAAAATATAATTCGTGACCATTAATACCAGACCATTATTAATTTAATAGAATAATATCGCACTGATTTTAAACCTTAAAAACCAAAGCAATATACGATGAATCAGACGGGAAATTAGTATAACAGAATCTACTTTGTCTCACAATTGAATAATTAATTTTAACTGTTTCTTTAAGCGCGTTAGCAAAATTTATTTTTTAAAGGAACAACTTTTTATTAATACATTGAGAATTTATTATACCTATATTAATCGAGTTATTCTTTTTAGTGGCATTTTATACATTCATCAGCAATTTTTAACCATTTTAATGTTCGTAAAAACCCTTTGTTTGAATAACACAGTCTATTAAGGAATTTATCTTATTGAAAAATAAAATTTTTAAACATTTTTATTCAATTCATGTTTTATTCACTTGAAATTTTTAGACAATACTTCAATTGCTAAATTATTAGCATCTACATTCGACATTAAACTACTTGCTTTTGTGCTATATAGCAAAGTGCTAATTAACTTATTTTTTGCCTAAATGCCCTAAATTTATTAACAACATACTGAATTATATTACTTATAATTATTTACCAATTCTAATCCTCAAATAATTCAGTATTTGTTTTTTTATATCACTTTATAGTTTATAACTTGCAGTCAGCAAGAAAGCTCTCGGAGTGCCTGGCATACTACTTGAACGCCAATATGCTTTACCTAACAAATTAGTCAATGCCAACGTTACCTCAAAGGATGGCGATTGATAACCAACCGCAGCATTCCATACACTATAACCAGCACGTTTAAATTGATTTTTATCATCGTTATACATAGCTCCTTTATAATTGACTTCCAATTCTGTAAACCAATTATCGTAAGGTAAATAACGAATGCTTAAATAACCACTATTTTTAGCAGTATTAGGCAAATATTTTCCTTGGTTGGCCGGTGTTTTTTTATCTTTGTGAACTTTGGCTTGTTGATAACCAATACCACTATTTATATACCATTTTGATGCCAACTGACCAATAACACTTAACTCTATGCCTCGGCTACGATCACTACCTTTAACCGCCCAATTATAAGGATCGTTAATAGCATCAGGTTGATAACGGACATTGTATAATTCAAGATCATAAAGGGCTATTTGAGAAGAAAGCTTATCATCTAACCAATCACTTTTGACACCAATTTCATACTGGCGTGAATATTGAGGTTTATCATCATAAACTGTTTTTGAGTCAGTAGATATAGTAATAAGCCCACGCCCGCCATAAGGTGCAAAATTTTTACTATAAGAAGCATAAAAACTCTGTGATTCTATAGGTTGCCAAATTAAACCAACTCGAGGACTTAACGTGTGTCCATCATATGAACGATTTTGGTGTTTTAATTTATCGTCTGATGCAAATTTATAATCGTCATAACGTAATCCTGCCAGTAACTTCCACTGTGTTGTAAAACTGATTAAATCTTGCCAATAAAAGCCTGTCGATGTTGCTTTATGGTTAGTTTTGGTATTTAATTTATTGTAATGAGGCTTTTGGGAATGCCAATGAGGATGAAAAGGATCAACGGCCTCAGGATAAGCGCTTGTTAAGGCTAATCTTGGCTGACGTTTTTCAATGTTATATTCCACACCAATAAGCATATCATGAACAATACTGGCCGTATTAAATTTTCCCATTAAATCAACAGTATTGCTATAGGTTTTATTGGCTGTCTCTTGCCAAGCGCGGCGAAATTGCAACTTCCCCGGATGGACACAAGCTTTGCCGTTGTTCAATTTTCCATTTAAATGGCAATAACTACCCGCATAAATGTGATCGAAGTTTTGAGCTGCTTGGCGGTATAAATTCGTTAATTTAATTGACCAATCATGATTAAATGCAAATCCCATAACAGAGCGTAATGAACTAAAATTATCTTTCACATAATCATCTGGATGAGCATAAGACGTTTTAGTTGACACGCCTTTGGGTAAATCATAATAAGCTGGCGGCCGATCAGGTTTACGCCACAAATGATCATGCGTGTATTGAACTAACCAATTAAATCCCTCTAAATTATCATAAAGTAGGCTTGGCGACACCATTGTATCTCTTTGCTTAATCCCTTTACGAAAACTTTTATCTGATTGATGATCAATAGTCATTCGCATTACCAGTTTATCATGTAAAATATGATTAATATCAATCATACCACCATATTTATCCCATGAACCTCCACGTAAGCTTAAGGTTGTTGGTGAATCAAAATTAGCTTGTTTACTAATCATATTAATTATTCCACCACCCGAACCCCGTCCATAAAGCACAGATGCGGGACCTTTCAATACTTCTATTCGTTCTATATTTGCAGTACTTTGCCTAACCTGCCCACTAGCACGAACGCCATCACGATAAATATCACCAGAGCTTGCCGAAAAACCGCGAATTTTTACCCCCTCATCACGCATATCATATGTTGTATCAACTCCAGGCAATTTATTTACTATTACATTTAAATCACTTTGCCCATAAATTTTCTGTTGCTCAAGATTCACTGAATTGATCGTTTGCGGAACATCTTTGATATCAAAAGGCATTTTTGTCGCTGTTGATGATTTTTTTATCCGCTGATCATTATTATCTTTAACATTAGCGATAACTTTCATGGTCTCGATATTAGTATCATCTTTAATATTTTCCTGAGCACAAACAATAACCGATGCTGTACTCAATAAGCCGAATATGGTTAATTGATTAACGAATTTCATTGTTTTTCCTATCTTTTATTGTTTTATCAAACCTAAAAATTAATAGTAATGATAACTATTATCATTTGCATTATCAACTTATTTTATGAATTTTGAGCAATTTGCAGGAAAACGCTTACATTGTTTATAGTGATTGGAAAAATTATGGCGAAGAATAGACATAAATTATTATCGAAAAAATAAGTAAAAGTCATCTCAATAATATAAATAAAAATCAGAGGAAAACATTATGGCCAAAAAAGTCAGTACAGTGTTCAGATAACAGACGGTTGACAATGCTTTATCAATACCTGTCTTTGGTTAGCCGAAATCCTTAACCATTTAACTATTGCTAAATTATGCTTGATAAAGGGATGAGGAAAATCAGGTGCAGGTAAACCGATAACAGTAAAAATTATCGCCTTGAATATATTTAAATCTATTATAATCAAGTTTATCGACACTCAGCTGATGGCTCAATATCGCCAAAATAAAATGAAAAGTAGCATTACCTAAATAATATATTTATAACGTCGAGTATTATCTAATATTTTGCCGAGAAGGAAAATTACGAATATTATTTAATATATCAATGAAATAAGCCTTTTCTGGCTTATCGATTCTAGATGAATAGCACCTATTCTTTTTATATGAATGATTTCAAATTTTCTTTTGCTTAAATTAAGGCACACAACGCGCCTTAATTAAATATATTAACTAAAAATACAGTTATTTGACTGTTCTTTCACTACGCGATAAACCAATGATCCCAGATCGAACCATTTCAACAATATTACATGTTTCGCGAATTGAAGCTAAAAATGAGTCTAACTTTTCACTGGTGCCCGATAATTGCACAATATAATGTGTTGCGGTGACATCCACGATCGATCCCCTAAAAATATCGGCACAACGTTTTACTTCGTCACGCGCATCAGCGCCTTTTGCGGCAACTTTGACTAGCATGATTTCTCGCTCGACATGTGGTCCTTCGGTTAAATCATGCACGCGATAAACATTAACCAATTTATGCAACTGTTTTTGGATCTGTTCAAGCACATGCTCATCGCCTGTGGTTTGGATTGTCATACGATGCATAGTTGGGTCTTCAGTTTGTGCGGTGGTTATTGTTTCAATATTAAAACCCCGCTGTGAAAACAAGCCAATAATTCGTGACAATGCGCCCGGTTCGTTTTCAGTTAAAATTGATAATATATAACGCATTAGGTTCTCTCCGTTTTACTAAGCCACATTTCGTTCATTGCGCCACCTCGCACTTGCATTGGGTAAACATGTTCAGTAGCATCAGTCATGACATCAACAAAAACCAAACGGTTTTTAATTTCCAGTGCTTGTTTAAGTTTAGACTCAAGCTCTTCACGCTTAGTTATTACTATACCTACATGGCCATAAGCTTCTGCAATTTTAGCAAAATCAGGAAGGGACTCCATATAAGAACTCGAATGTCGGCCAGCATAAATCATATCTTGCCACTGCTTAACCATGCCTAAAAAACGGTTATTTAAATTTAAAACTAGTACAGGCAAACCATATTGCAAAGCTGTTGAAAGCTCCTGTATATTCATTTGAATACTACCGTCACCTGTCACACAAACAACGGTTTTTTTAGGAAATGCTAATTTAACACCAAGCGCTGCTGGCAAACCGAATCCCATCGTGCCAAGTCCACCTGAGGTAATAAAATGGCGTGGTTTATCAAACGGGTAATAAAGTGCCGTGAACATTTGATGTTGCCCTACATCGGTTGCCACAAAGGCATCCCCTTTGGTCAATTTATATAATACTTCAATTGCTTCTTGTGGTTTGATACTTTGCCCTTCATGACTATAAGCTAAACAGTGACGAGCGCGCCAGTGTTCGATCTGCTTCCACCAATCAATCAAAGCATCAAGATCACGTTCAGTATTTAATTCATCTAACATTGACAACATCGTTTCAAGAACAACTTTTGCATCACCCACCACAGGGATCGAAGCCAAAATAGTTTTAGAAATAGAAGTAGGATCAATATCAATATGAATAATCTTGGCTTTTGGGCAATATTTTTCAACATTGTTGGTAGTTCGATCATCAAAACGAGCACCAATTGCAAAAATCACATCAGCGTTATGCATAGCCATATTGGCTTCATAGACGCCATGCATACCAATCATGCCAAGATAATGTTTATCGGTGCAAGGAAAAGCGCTAATCCCCATTAATGTTGAAGTAACAGGTAAATTGAGTTTTTCAGCCAGCGTTTTAATTTCCTGACTTGCATCAGAGGCAATTGCCCCCCCGCCAATAAACAACACCGGTTTTTTTGCAGTTAATAGCGTCGTTAATGCTTTTTTGATCTGCTTTTTATGTCCTTGAATAGTTGGATTATAAGATCGCATTAAGACAGATTTTGGGTAGTGATAATGATATTTATTAGCTGGATTAACAATATCTTTTGGCAAATCAATCACCACTGGACCTGGTCGTCCAGTCGAAGCGATATAAAACGCTTTTTTGATAGTTTCTGGAATATCTTTACTGTCTTGAATTAAAAAACTATGTTTAACAATGGGGCGTGAAATGCCGATCATATCACATTCTTGGAATGCATCATTACCAATTAGATTACTGGCGACTTGGCCAGACAATATGACTAATGGCACAGAGTCCATATAAGCGGTTGCAATACCAGTAATTGTATTGGTTGCTCCAGGGCCTGAGGTAACTAAAACAACGCCGACATCGCCTGTTGCTCTAGCATAACCGTCTGCCATATGTACCGCTGCTTGTTCATGACGAACTAAAATATGTTCAATGCCGCCTAACGTGTGAATTGCATCATAAATATCAAGAACACTACCACCGGGATAACCAAAAATCTGCTTTACGCCTTGGTCAATCAAAGATTGAATAACCATTTCTGCACCTGACAGTTTTGCCATGGTTGTTGCCTCCAATGTAACTGATTTGTCATTTTCTGAATCATTTTGCATCAACTTGTAAACAAAATCAATAAAGTCAATTAACTAAGCACATTACAGGCAAAATTAGGTGCTAACAAAATTAATTTTTGCAATATCATGAATAATATTCATAAGCTATCCCTATTTATTTAAATATTGCTAGTTGATTTGATTGTTAATTTTTTATTTTTTATATACACTCAAAGCCTAAGTTTTTCTAGTCATCATGTTACTAGGATTCTTCATTACCTAAAGGTACTAATATGAGCAATATTTTTTCTAAACCAACTTCCCTTGCTGATTGGCAATTAGTTAAAGTTTCAGGCCAAGATAACCGAGTTTTTCTGCAAGGGCAAATAACTAACGACATTAATCGGCTTTCTGAACAGGCAACACTCTATGCTGCTCATTGTGATAATAAAGGCAGAATGTGGAGTACTTTACTGTTATTTCAGCGAGGCGATGATATCTACTATATCGTGCGTAAAAGCGTTGTAAAAAAACAAATTGCTGAGCTAGCAAAATATGCTGTTTTTTCTAAGGTAACTATTGAGCCAGTCCAAGATTTGAATATAATTGGGTTGGTCGGTAATGCGATTCCGTCAACAATTGCAAGCAAATTAAGTAATATCAGCTGTTTTACTGAAAATAACATTACCTATATCAAACTTCCTTTACCACAAATGCGCGTTATAATGGTAACGCCAGAGCCTATTCAAGATGATTTACTACCATGCGATGAGTGGTTAAAACTTGATTTACAAGCAGGCTATCCTATTATTGATGATAACAATATGGCAACGTTATTACCGCAAGCCTGTAATTTACAATCTTATGATGCAATCAGTTTTGAAAAAGGCTGTTATTGTGGTCAAGAAATGGTAGCAAGAGCGCAATTTCGCGGCGCTAATACTCGTGGTATGTATGTAATAAAAGGTACCAGTGATGTCCTCCCTGAAATTGGTAGCACGCTTGAATACAAGCTTGCTGGTGGCTGGCGAGAAGGAGGAATTGTATTAGCCGCTGCAAAATTAGACGAAAAAGACGGCGTTTGTGTCCAAGTTGTACTTAATAATGGGATTGATTTAAATACCCCATTTAGAGTTTATGGAAATGATAACAGCCGAATGACATTTTAGTTATTTTTAGCGATAAACTGGAATAATATAATGCTTATTCCAGTTATCTTTATGCCCATCTTTTAAAATTAGTTTGCAAGTTCTTGGTTAACAATTGCTACAAAATAACTTACCCCCGTTGTTAACACTTCATCATTAAAATTAAATGCTGGATTATGCAAATTAGCACCACTACCTGCACCTAACCAAGCATAAGCGCCGGGAATTTTTTGCAACATAAAGGCAAAGTCTTCAGCCCCCATCGACGGATTGGGATCGATGATCAAGTGATCTTCACCGACGACTTTTTTAGCGGCTGTCATTGCAATTTTGGCTTGTTTAGCGTGATTGATTGTCGCAGGATAACGTCGCTGATAATCGACTTCGGCTTTGGCTTCAAATGTTGCGGCAATACCTGTTGCTATTTGTTTAATGCGACTTTCAGCCATATCTTGCACTTGAGCACTAAATGCCCTAACCGTTCCACGAATCACTGCGTGCTGAGGTAATACATTCCAAGTATCCCCGCTGTGAATTTGCGTCACGCTAACGACTAATGAGCTAAGTGGATCAGCATTACGGCTAACAATACTCTGTAAACCATTCACAATCTGAGTAGCCGTTAAAATAGTATCTTTACCTAAATGAGGAGCTGCTGCATGCGCGCCAATACCCGTTATTTTAATTTCAAATACATCATATGATGCCATCATTGGACCGTGGTTAATGTAAAAGTGATTTAACTGCATATTAGGTTGATTATGAATACCATATACAGCTTCAATAGGAAACCTATCAAATAAACCATTTTCAACCATAACTCGAGCGCCACCCTCATTTTCTTCAGCGGGTTGAAAAATAACAACAACTGTGCCCGAAAAATCACGATGATCACTAAGATATTTGGCTGTACCTAGTAATATTGCCGTATGCCCATCATGGCCACAGCCATGCATTTTGCCTGAGATAGTGGAGCAATAATCGATATTATTTTCTTCAATAATATCTAATGCATCAATATCAGCTCGCAGAGCAATCCATCGCCCTTCTTTATTGCCTTTAATAACACCAACTACGCCAGTTGGCGCAAAATCCGTATACAATTGAGTAATACCAAATGATTGCAGTTTTTCGATAATAAATTGCGTAGTTTTGACTTCTTCAAAAGCCGTTTCGGGGTGAGCGTGAATATGATGACGCCATGCTATCATTTCACTTTTTAGATCATTAATACTATTTGATATCATGAGTGATTCCTTAATGGGTAACTAACTTACAGCATAACGCGCTGTTTTTATCAACACTATAACGTGATTCCCACTTTTATAAAAATAACTATTTTTACTATGAATATCAATTTTAGTTATATCTTACATATATTGAAAATGATAATAAATTTATACATTGTTAACAGGTTAATAATTAACAAATTTTAACTAAAATAATAGATCGCATAACCAGAAATTAATAAAAAAGGACCAAATGGAATAATCGTTAAGGTATTTTTATTAAGCACATATCGCAACAAAAAATAATATACCATCCCCAGTAAAGAGGAAAAAATCAACAACATGGGTAAGCTTGTATAAGGGAGCCAAGCGCCTAATGCTGCGAGCAATTTGATATCCCCTCCGCCTAAGCCCTGTTTTTTAGTGGCAAAATAAAATAAAGAAGCAGGGACTTTTAATAATAGATACCCCCAAAATATACCTAATAGAGCCTCAGTTAAGATGATATTTGCCATGTCTAAATAGGAAAAGATTACACCAGCCCACATCAACGGTTGAGTAAACAAATCAGGTAATAAATAATATTTAAAATCGATTAAGGCCAAAAATAAAAAATAACAACTAAGAATCATCAACATACCACTTTGATAGTTAATACCATAATCAAAATAAATAATAGTAAATAGCGTTGCTACTAATAACTCTATAATAAGATAATGACGTGAAATCTTAGCATGACAGTAATAACAGTGCCCTTTTAATATTAACCAAGACACAACGGGCACCAATTGCCACGCTTTGAGCCTATTGTGGCAATGTGGACACGCTGACCGATAAACACTAATACGGCATAAATATTGGCATGGTGTCAGTGTTGGCAAATAGCGACAGTATGCAACATAAACAAAGCTACCCATACACAGGCCGAAATAAATAATTATAAACGTTAGCATTAATGAATCACATCACCCATTTGAAATATTGGTAAATACATCGCTACAATTAAGCTTCCAATAATTAAAGCTAATACCAGCATAAGTAGTGGTTCAAAAGCTTGCGATAAATTATCGATTAAGACTTGATTTTGTTCTTGATAATAGATTGCTAACTTATCGAGCATTAAATCCAATGTGCCTGACTCTTCACCGACGTGAATTAATTGTGAGCATAAATTAGGAAAATATAATTGCTGGTGTAAAACATGACTAAATGAATAACCTTGTTCAATACCCGCAATGATCTGTAAAATACTATTACGATAAAGGCTGTAATAAGTGATATTCGTTGTTGCAGCTAAACCTGTTAATAATGGTATACCTGCTTTTTGAGTAATCGCAATGGTTTGAAAAATCTGGGTTAAGCAACTAGTTTGAACCGCCTTACCAACAATAGGGCATTTTATTATCATCGCTTCAATTTGCAGTCGATAGCGCATTTTAAAATAGCGTTTATAACAAAAATAACTGACCATAAATCCTATACACCACATTAACCAGCTTTGTTGCAAATTATTGGAAAAATCAATAACACATTGAGTAAAAGCGGGTAATTCAGCATCGAAATCTTGATAAATATCTGAAAATTTTGGCAACACAAATAACAACATGACTAAACTGACGATCATCGCAACCGATAATAAAAACAGAGGGTAACGCACTGCTTTTTTAAAACTTTTTTGTAATTTGATTGATTTTTCAAGCAATAATGCTAGCTGTTCAAAACTCTCATCAAGTTGTCCTGTTAACTCGCCAACTGCGATAATTTCACAATATAAAGGAGAAAACACCGAATGATGTTGGTGTAGTACATGAGACAATGCTTCACCTTTAGCGATTTGTTGCTTGATATCAGATAACAAATATTGCCAATGCGGTTTAGGTTGTTCTTGGACTAACAAATGTAATGTATCAATAATAGATAAACCCGCTTTTAACATAGTAGCTAATTGTTTGGTAATTATTAGCAAATCAGCACAGTGAAAACTGCGTGCGGTAATAATAGCGCCTGCTTTAATCTTAATAGCAATTTTACCTTCCAGTAATAACTGACGCTTAGCGAGTTGTTGTGATTGAGCGATGATTTTGTGTTGATTAAAATCTAGATCATACCAATAGTAGAGTCTTTTCATGCTTTATCTCCCAAGACTCGATTTAACTCCGCTAAGCTTGTGATACCCTGCTTAATTAAATTTTGACCTGCTATTTTTAACGACGTCATATTTGAAGGCAAAATAACTTGGTTTGCTAATATTTGCTTTTGAATGTCGGGGGTAATAACTAAAAATTCATATAGTCCAATTCGCCCTTTATAACCGCCAATACAATTTGGGCAACCCAAAGCTTGATAATTTGCTATTTGCTCTTTACCCAATCTAATTAGCTCACTTGCCCTAACCTTACAGTGTGGGCACAGCTTTCTGACTAGTCGCTAAGCGATAACTAATTTTAGGCTCGATGAAAGTAAATAATTTTCAATACCCATTTGATTTAACCGTGTTATGGCTTCAATGCTAGAATTAGTGTGCAAAGTTGATAAGACTAAGTGCCCTGTCTGTGCTGCTTGAATAGCAATTTCAGCCGTTTCATGATCGCGGATCTCACCTATCATCATCACATCAGGATCTTGTCGCAATAAGGCTCGTAATACGATACCAAATGTCAATCCAGCTTTGGGATTAATTGCCGTTTGATTAACACCTTCAAGAGGAATTTCTATAGGGTCTTCAACACTACAAAGGTTACGCTCAATTTTATTTAATTGTTTTAGTGCGCTATATAACGTAACCGTTTTTCCGCTTCCAGTGGGTCCCGTCACCAATATCAATCCTTGTGGATAGTCTAAAATTTGTTTGAATAGAAAAAGATCTTCATCTGTTAATCCCAAATCATTAATGGTTAGTTCAGATTCATGATTATCCATAACTCTTAAAACTATTTTTTCACCATTCATTACCGGTAAGGTAGCAATACGCATAGTATAACGACCAATGATCAATTGACCATCTTGCGGTAATCTGTGCTCGGCAATATTTAGCTTAGACATAATTTTTAATCTTGCGGTTATTTGTTTAGCCAATGCAAGAGGTGGTGACAACATATCATGTAAAACCCCATCAATACGCATGCGAATACGATAACTATGCAGGTAAGGCTCAAAATGAATATCCGAAGCTCGCTTATCTAATGCTTCAAGCAATAATTTGTCAATACTTTCAATGAGCTGATCTTCTTGCATAAAAGCGCTTCCTTATCCATAAAAGATTAAAGAGTTAACATCAAAATTTGAAAATATCTTCACAAGCACGGGTTAAACTAGCATCGGCTGGCGATGTCGTACAAACTCGGTGCCAATCTAAATTACCGTGGGTAGCACTTACTGTTGGTGTTAATGTGGCCGTTAATCCAGTTAAAGCACTGGTTCCAACTAAGGTAATAACGCCGTTATTGACCGTAATTGATGTGACATAATTAGACGTTCGGCTTGCCGGTATACCATTATTACCACTACTACAGTTGGTTAAACTGCCTTGTTCTACTGCGCAGATTTCGACGGCTGTTTTATATGACGTCATGATTTGCAACATATCTGTCAACGCAGCTTTTTTTACATATCCTTGATAAGCAGGCACACCAATAGCCGTTAAGATAGCAATCACAATAATAGCAATCATCAGTTCAAATAAAGTAAAACCCGCTTGTTTAGACATAAATACCTCAAAATATCAATGAATGATTCAATAGAAAGAGTCTTTATAGCAAAACAAAAAAGTGGAATAATAACGAAGTGTTAAGCGTGGAAAAGAAAATCCATAACACAATGAATTATTACTTTAAATGTGCAAGCTATGAGAAGCTGATCGCAAAAATATTTAGGCATCGGTTTATCAGATAAGTTGGAGTCAATATGTCCTTAAAAATTGTTAATGGTTGGTTACAGGGTGTTAAGCAAGTTATTTCACCTTTTTATGATGAACGACCAATCAATAAGCCGATATCGCTACTTGTTATCCATAATATTAGCTTACCGCCCAATGAATATGGCGGACCTTATGTTGAACAGCTATTTACAGGGCAACTTAATCCTGAGGAGCACCCGTACTTTGCTTCGATTTATCAACTTAAAGTGTCAAGTCATCTATTTATTCGGCGTGATGGTGAAATTATTCAATTTGTTCCATTCAATAAACGCGCTTGGCATGCAGGAAAATCAGTATTTGAAGGCCAAGAAAATTGTAATGATTTTTCAATTGGTATTGAAATGGAAGGATGCGATACCGATAGCTTTACTTGCATACAATATCAACAACTAGCAAAAATCACTTTATTACTTCAACAACACTATGCTATTGAAAATATTGCTGGGCATAGCGATATTGCCCCTGATCGTAAAACAGATCCAGGGCCTTGTTTCGATTGGCAATATTATCAAAGTTTGCTAATGCAACAATCACAAGAGTATATGCTACTGAATCAACTTCAAAAAATAACTAAAGAATTACAAAAAATCAATTTATGGCAAACAATGCCACCAACCCCAGATGCCTTTTTAAGTCAAGAACCCTTTGCTCTAGACACAATGCAACCACACGAATGGTTACAATGGGTTTTTATTCCACGCATGCAAGCACTAATTGATGCCAAAGCTAATTTACCTAAATTTGCCTTGCATCCTTATTTTGAAGAAGCGCTAAAAGAGCAAAAACAAAATGTTAATCATCTACTTTCTCTAATTAAGCAACTTGATGAATTATATTGATTTAATCATAAAAAGTTACCGCATTAATATGCGGTAATGGTTAAAGTGAACGTATTTAAATAAAATACTTTTACAGAGTTAATTATATTTAACGCTGTTTTTAAAACGCTAATTCCCACCGCTAGTCATTCGGCGATACTCATTCACCGCCTGCTGGTGATTGCTGTAAGTACTTGAAAACGTATGCCCACCAGTTCCATTAGCAACAAAAAACAGATAATTAGTTTTAGCTGGGTGTGCCGCAGCTTCAAGCGAGGCAAGACTTGGCATGGAGATTGGCGTTGGCGGTAATCCTTCAATAACATAAGTATTATAAGGGTTTTCAGTATCAGTCAAATCGACACGCCTAATAGTGCCTTTATAGTTATCACCTAAACCATAAATAATTGTTGGATCAGTTTGTAACTTCATTTTGGCATTTAAGCGATTAACAAATACTGAAGCCACATTAGCTCGCTCAGAACTGACGCCTGTTTCTTTTTCAATTATTGATGCAATAATCAATAATTCATAAGGTGTCTGATACGGTAAATTGCTATCACGATTATCCCAAATTTTTTGTAGATTACTTTTCATCGTCATATGCGCACGTTTGAGAATATTGATATCTAATGTGTCTGCTGTATAACGGTAAGTATCGGGCGATAACCAACCTTCAATAGATCCGTCAATGCCTAACAACTTCGCTATTTCTTCATCTGTTTTACCTACTAAAGTTTGCTGAATGTAAGGCGTATTTTGAATTACTTTCAACCAGTCTTTAGCCCGTTTACCTTCAATAAATTGAATTGAAAAATTACTTTCTTTGCCAGACACTAACAATTTCAAAAACTCCTCAACAGTCATATGTGGGTGTAATTGATAAGAGCCTGCTTTAATTGATCTTAATGACGGATTTAGCTTACACAAATAAGGTAACAAATAAGCTTGTTGCATTAACTTGCTTTCTTTTACTTGGGCAACTAATTGATGCATAGATGTACCTTTCTTCAAAATAAACATCTGATTTTCATCATTTACTTGCATTTGCTGTTGAGAAAACTGGTGTAAAAAATAATAACCAATAGTCATTGAACCTCCCACAATTAATACTAGGGGGAGTAGAGTGTATAAAAATATTTTTTTAATCATAACTTATTTATCTACTATAATGAATTTTTGCGCGTGAAGTTAAGTGTGTTATTAACTCGTAAGCACTTATACCTGTATGCTTAGCGATTTCCTCGACGGGGAGTGCTGGTCCCCAAAATATGACTTCGTCACCCGGTTTTTCACTGCTATTTATTCCCAAATCAACCACAATCATATCCATTGAGACTCGGCCAACAATGGGGACTTTCCGTCCATTAATCAAAACTGGGGTATTTGGTGGAATACTTCGAGGATAACCATCGCCATAACCCATCGCAACGACGCCAAGAAAGGTATCTTGCTGACTACACCAAATTTGCCCATAACCAACCGATTCCCCTTTTTTGTGTTTTCGTACTGCAATTAATTCAGATTTAAATGTCATGGCTGGTTTAAGCCCCGCAACTGGCGCCTCAAAGGGCGAGACGCCATATAAAGCAATTCCAGAGCGAACCACCTCATAATGCGCTTGTGGCCAAGCCAATGTGCCACCCGATGCAGCAAGCGAACGCTTTCCAATCAGTGATTTGTCATCAATTGAAGCAATAAACTGATCAAATAGCGCGATTTGCTTTAACGTTTGTTCAGAAGTGAGATCATCGGCCGAACTAAAATGACTCATAATATTAATTGGCTGGCAAATCACTGAACAACGAGCTAAACGATAAAATTCAGCTTTAGCCTCGTCAATACAAAACCCTAACCGATGCATTCCTGTATCAAGTTTAAACCAAGGAATAATTTGCTCACTCAAAGGAGAGCAACACAGCGCATCGATTTGCCATTTACTGTGGATAACAGGTTGAATATTAAAATCAATCAAATCATCAATGCTTTCATGAGGGAAAAAACCTTCCAAAGCCAAGATAGGCGCATTAATGCCATTATTGCGCAACGCGATTGCTTCGGAAATTCTCGATACCCCTAAATAATCGACTTTATCACATAACAACTGTGCAATTTCTTTTATTCCGTGTGAATAAGCATTGGCTTTAATGATGGCAACTAGCTGGCTATTAGGCGCTATACTTTTAAGATATTCAACATTATGAATAACTGATTGACGGTTAACTTCAACAACTGCAATAGACATGTACTTACCTGAATTTTGATTGAATGACTATTTTAAATTTTGTTTGTAATAATAACAAATTTTTATTTTTATACATATCTATTAATAGGTTAAGCCTTTTTTGATTTACAAAGCTTTTTATTTACACAACAAATGATAATGATTATTATTTAGATTATCATTTGAATAACTTTTTGCTGGTATAGGATAAAATAAACAATGAAATTAGCTACTTCAAAAATTTATATTAAGCCAACATTATATATTACACTACTAAGCCTTTGTTTAAGCACAAATACTTTTGCGGCAGAAAACCGATCCCCACAAGACACAATTATAGTGACCGCAGATCGTAATGAAAAAACCGTATGGGATAGTTCGGTATCAGTTAACGCAATTAATCGTGATGATATCGAAAAACAAAATGGTGATTCTGTTGTCGAAGCGTTACGTGATATTCCAGGTGTTGAAATTACGGATAATTCACTCGCTGGACGTAAGCAAATTATGATCAGAGGCGAAGCTCCAGCACGAATTTTAATGTTAATTGATGGGCAAGAAGTAACATATCACCGCTCAGGACATGGTTCTGGTGCTGGTGTATTAATTGATATGGAATCCGTTGAACGAATAGAAGTGATTAAAGGTCCGCATTCCGTTCTTTATGGCTCACAGGCTATTGGTGGTGTCGTTAACTTTATTACACGTAAAGGGAGCAAAAACAACGCTCCGCTTAATGGCGATGTTAAACTTGTTTATAACCAATCCACCGATGGCTTTACCGAAATGGGTACTGTTAATGGCACCATCGATAGTATTTTTGATTATAGAATTAGCGGCTCTAACGCTAAAAATAACGATCGTAAAGCCTATCAAGGTAAATTGCACAATACTGATTTTGGTAATGAGAGCTTGAGTTCATGGTTTGGGCTTAATATCGACAAACATAAATTTGGGCTTTCACTTGATCGTTACCAGCTTGATACTAAAACCTATTTTGCTAAAGATGATAATTCACCTTCAATTAAGGATTTTTCTGTTAAATTACCTAAATTACAACGTGAAAAAATGGGGCTATTTTATGACTATGATCTTGATAACCCATTCCTGAAAAAAATCCATTACGATGCTTATGTACAAAAATTAAATCGACAATTTATAAATCATGTTGTCGTGTCACCACGCTCGATAATGAATGTCAACACCCATACCGCCACAAATGATGAACAAAAAACGTATGGCATGACATTCCAATCTGATTTTGTTCTACATAAAGATATGAAATTGATTATGGGCTCACAATATCAACAAGACAATGTTGATCAACATTCACATAATACGGTTGTAGCAAAAATGCCGTGGCCAAGAGCCAGTTATACTCAGCACAAATATTTAGCCAATAAATGGCAACAATCTAGCTTTTCGCTATTTGCTCAAAACGACTGGGCTATCACTGATGATATATCATGGAATATAGGAGCTCGCCAATATTGGGTAACATCAAAACTTAAACGTGGTTCAAGCTCAATCAATAAAATCCCAACAATCGGACAACCATTAATAACTCACAAAATTGATAGTAAAAAGAAAGATAGTTATAATAATTTTGTTGTGTCTTCTGGATTAACTTATTCTGGCATTAAAAATGCGCAATTAAGAGCCTCTTTTGCACAAGGCTATGTTTACCCGACGCTTTCTCATCTTTATGCTGTAACCTCAGCAGCAAGCCAAACACTTTATGGAAACTCAAAATTAAAAGCTGAAAAGTCAAATAATTACGAAATTGGATTACGTTATAATAATAGTAAATGGTTAGTTGATACGGCCATTTACTATTCAGCGGCTAAAAACTATATTACAGAAATGAGCTGCAATGGTTCTGCAATTTGCGACGGCGCATCAGGGGCTAATTTTAATTATTACAATAATGCCAACAAAGCCAAAACCCATGGTTTAGAATTGAGTATTGAATACCTTGATTTAGCTTTTACCCCTTATATGAAAGGCAATTATCTACGTCGCCAGATTAAAACTGACCGATATACTACATATGATTCAGGTAACCCACGCTTTACTGGCAGTGTTGGCGTAAAACACACCGCCTATTTTGATCACTTTGATCTTGATTCAGATCTATTTATGCGATTTGCCAGCAATGCAACTCAGCGTAGCGATTCGTCGGTTTATCGTTATCGTGGTTGGTCAACATTAAATTTATCTACCAGCACGGCATTTGGCGATAATCGGCAATATAAAATTGGTTTAGATATCAACAATATATTAAATAAAAACTACACAACCGCCTACGAAAGCATACCCGCTGCAAAATTTCACGCTATAGTGAGTGCTAGCATAAAATTTTAAAAATAGAAAACTTAACACGATATGCACTATTTATATCATAATGGTTACTCTAATTGTTACTATACGATTTACCGAATAGTAACTGTTAGCTAACAAACTACTTACTCAACAAATTTTTATAAAGATGTCGCAATGCCATGATAGGATGATAAATCATCATTCTTGGACCAGAAAACCGCATGACTTGCTTTATTTTTTGTTTATAATCTTTACGATAACAATGCTTAGGACATCGTTCACACGTCGTTTTATTCTCACCAAAGCGACACATTGTTAAACGTTGCATAGCATATTGCAACAGATCGTTGCATTCATTACATAACTGATGATTTTTGCTATTATGCTGTTTATGACAATATAAATAGAGCATGGCACTCACCGTTTTTTTCTCTTGACTAATCTTTGGTCCGGTATTATTGGCAACCATAACTAAAAAACCACTGAATAAAGTGTTAAAATAAAACTAAAACATACCTTTATCATCACAAGGAATAGTAAAAATGGCAAGAATTATTAATAAAGATACCACGGTTTGTATGTCACTTTCAGCAAGGCCAAGCAATTTTGGTACTCGGTTTCATAATTATTTATATGAAAAACTTGATCTTAATTACTTATATAAAGCCTTTACTACCAATAATTTAAAAGATGCAATTTATGGCATTAAGGCCTTAGCTATTCGAGGCTGTGCCATTTCAATGCCGTATAAAGAAGCTTGTATTGAGTTTATTGATGAATTAGATGATTCGGTAAAATCGATTCAATCGGTGAATACCATTGTTAATACCAACTATCACTTAAAAGCTTATAATACAGATTATATTGCTGTTGCTAAACTTATTACAGCCAATAAAATTGATCATACTACGCCCTTTGTTTTAAAAGGTAGTGGTGGTATGGCTAACGCGGTGATTGGGGCTTTTTATGATGCAGGATTTAAAAATGGCATTATTGTTGCGCGTAACCAACTCAAAGGTGAAGCTTTAGCCAAAAGATACAACTACACATGGGTAAAAAACGAGCAGGACATATTACCACAGCAAGCGAAATTAATTATTAACGTCACTCCAATTGGGATGCTAGGTGGGGTTGAAGCTGATGAATTGGCCTTTCCTCAACCCATGATAAACAATGCCGATATTGTTTTTGATGTGGTTGCATTGCCAGTTGAAACACCCATGATAAAATATGCTAGAAAACTAAATAAAATCATTATTTCTGGAGCAGATGTTGCAACAATACAGGCACTAGAACAATTTGTGCTATACACTGGCGTAACACCTTCTGCCGAATTGGTTAAACAAGCCAGTGAGTTCGCAAGGCAAGCTTAATTGATATTCCCCCTAAAGAACGGGGGATTGTTATCGCAGTTGATAGCAAATTACCTTGGTGGTTTTCTACTATCTACTCTTTTCTTTTTATCCCAATAAATTGAACTAATCGCTTAACAAAAGCACAATCGGAAGATTTCGATTTTGTTTTTAACACTTAAATTTTAAGCCAAAAATCGTTCAGAAAAGCCATTGATTTTATTGAAGTTTTTATCTTCTATTTTTTTAGCTAAATCAATGCATTGGGCAATTATCTGTAAAACTACCTGTAAACAAGACTTTTTATTCTTTTCTTTTTATCCCAATAAATTGAACTAATCGCTTAACAAAAGCACAATCGGAAGATTTCAATTTTGTTTTTAATACTTAAATTTTAAGCCAAAAATCGTTCAGAAAAGCCATTGATTTTATTAAAGTTTTTATCTTCTGTTTTTTTAGCTAAATCAATGTGTTGGGCAACTATCTGTAAACTACCTGTAAACAAGACTTTTTATTCTTTCTTTTCTTTTTATCCCAATAAATTGAACTAATCGCTTAACAAAAGCACAAGCGGAAGATTTCGATTTTGTTTTTAATACTTAAATCTTAAGTCAAAAATCGTTCAGAAAACCCATTGATTTTATTAAAGTTTTTGTTTTATGTTTTTTAGTTAAATCAGCGAGTTAGACAAATAAACAGATAAATTTAACTATTCCACCGAATTGATTCGGTGGAGTTTTAATAGCGATGCTATAGCATCGCTTGATGTAATTTATGATACACGGCTAACAACTTTTGATGCATTGCAAATTGCTCTAAATTGTTATTAGCTAGTTCATCGGCTGAGACAAAATCCGCCAAGCCAAAAAATGTTTTTTCACCATTAGCATATTGCCACATTTCATCAACACAATCTTTGCCATACATTTTGCTAAATGCATTTTGGTATTGAGTAAACGTTTGAGGATCACGTTCAATCATAAAATTAACTAGTGTTTGCAAGCAACGATAGGCATGATTACGTGCTGGTGTAAATATCGAAGCATTCATTTCAATCGTCCAGTCAATCCATTGTTGTGCTTGATCTAAATCTTTACCTGCCAAGGCCAGCATCGCCTTTAATTCGCCAATTCGCAATGTTAACCAAGCATTATCGCTACCGGTTGCAATGCCCAGTAATTCACGAACACGCGCATAATCATCCAGACCTTCATCATCAAGCTGTTCAATCATTGCCAAATACTGTTTTGTGCTAAATTTCTTATGAGGTAATGACAAAATAAGATCGCGTAGACCAATTGCCATATTGCTATTGGCAAGTAACAGATCTTCCGGCGGGTAAATTTCGGACATGCCAACAGCTAAAATACGACAAGCATAAACGCCCAGATGCTCATAGTCCATGATGAGTACTTCTGTATTGTGGCGCTGGAAAATAGACATTAAATTAGTGAACTCTTGATCTGTGGTACCCGAAAAATCCCAATCCACAAATTCATAATCGGCTTGATCTTTAAATAGATCCCATGAAATCAAGCCACTTGAATCGATAAAGTGCGTTTCTAAATTACTAAGATCCGCTATCTCATCATTATCAAAACTTGGCGGAGAAAACACATCAAGATCTTTTAAACTGCGCCCTTGTAATAGCTCGGTGACGGTTCGTTCAAAGGCAACTCCAAAATTTGGATGTGCACCAAATGACGCATAACACGTTCCATTTTGCGGATTAAACAACACAACACAAATCACGGGAAATTCACCACCCAATGAGGCGTCAAAGCAATAAAGCGGAAAACCTTCACTTTCAAGTGCGCTAATGGCTGCCAAAACAGCTGGGTATCGGTTAATCACTTCGGTTGGAATTAGGGGTAAGCTAATTGCTTCGGCTATGATTTTGTTTTTGGTATAACGTTCAAAAATTTCTGATAACCCCTGCACGCGTGCTTCATTTCGAGTATTGCCCGCTGACATACCGTTAGATGCATATAAATTAGCAATTAAATTAACTGGCACATAAACCGTTTGCTTATCGGATTGTTGCTCAAATGGTAACGCACAAATACCCCGCTCACCATGACTTGATTGTAAATCGACTAAATCGGTTGCACATAGTTCATTATCCGGATCATAAAACTTCAGCAAGTTTGGGGTTAATAATCCTTTAGGTAAGGAATTATCCTCAGGAATGGTAAACCATTTTTCGGTCGGATAATGCACAAAATCAGCATTTGCTACTTGTTTTCCTAAATAAAAATCGGAAAAAAAGTAATTAGTAGATAACCGCTCAAAATACTCACCCAAGGCCGATGCTAACGCCGCTTTTTTGCTTGCACCTTTACCATTAGCAAAGCACAAGGGGCACTTTGTATTTTGAATATGCACTGACCATACATTCGGTACAGGATTAAGCCAAGAAGCTTCTTTTACATCTAAATCATATTTTGCTAATTGTTGCTGAAAATAATTAATTGAATCTTCAAGTGCAGCATCTTTTCCAGGAATATAAGTTTTCATAATTAATCTCAAAATAATTTCATGTTACAATAATCACGCTTTACAGCTTTAAAGGCTTATAACTGTATACGCAAATTAGAAAAAATAGAAGTCAAAAATTAATCTCCCTTTCAATAAGGAAATAAAATGAACAAAAAAATAAATTTTAAAGATATTTCCATCAAAGACTTTTTTTTCTTTGATAAAATGATGACACCTGTATTTATCACTATCGTATATTGGATTGCTTTAGTGCTTGTTGGCTTTAGTGCATTAAGCATAATAATAGGTAGCTTTGCTATATTTCCCTATAGCGCTTCCGCAGGAATAGTTGCGTTTTTCACCGGTATCATTACTTTTGTTGTAGGATTTATTTCGACTCGTATTGGTTTTGAATTACTTTGTGTATTATTTAGCATCAACAATAACATCAGAAAACTCGCTGAAGAAAAAACAGGCGTTGAAAATACTAATTCGGAAAAAACAGAATAATCATCGAGCCAAATACAGCAAATTAACAATAAGTAAACTGATTATTTATGCTAAAAAGCGGGAACTTATTCCCGCTTTTTATTGCTTTATCAATAAAATTAAAACCACAATTATTCATTAACTACACTAAGCTCGTTAAGTGGCCACCTTGGTCTAACATTAATGGCCAAATCGGAATACTGCTTCGCTTTTAAATGAATCATACCGGCATAGGCAATCATAGCGCCATTATCGGTACAAAACTCAAGTCTTGGGTAATAAACCTGACCTTTACGCTGTTGCATCAACTGAGTTAATTTATCACGTAAGGTATTATTAGCACTAACACCACCAGCAATGACTAAACGGTTAAAGCCCGTTTGATCAAGCGCTCGACGTGATTTAATTAATAAAGTATCAACTAAAGCATCTTCAAAGGCTCGCGCAATATCCGCTTTAGTTTGGCTGTCAAGCTCATTGCCCTCTGTGCTATGCTGATAAATGGTATTAGCCGCCGCAGTTTTTAGCCCCGAAAAGCTAAAATCAAGCCCTGGTCTATCCGTCATTGGGCGAGGAAACGAAAAACGTGACGCATTGCCTTGTTGGGCTAACTTTGACAATTTTGCGCCACCAGGATAATCCAACCCGAGTAATTTAGCTGTTTTATCAAAAGCTTCACCAGCAGCATCATCAATGGATTCACCAATAAGTTCATATTGACCAATACCTGTAACGCTAATAAGCTGTGTATGCCCGCCAGAAACTAATAAGGCAACAAATGGAAATTCAGGTGGGTTATCTTCAAGCATTGGTGCAAGCAAATGCCCTTCCATGTGATGCACTGCAATAGCTGGCACATTCCATGCATAAGCAAGCGATCGCCCAATTGATGCACCAACCATCAAAGCTCCGATCAAACCAGGACCCGCAGTATAAGCGACACCATCGATATCAGCTGAATCTAAATGTGCTTCTTTTAATGCGGCTTGAATTAACGGCACTGTTTTACGTATATGATCGCGTGAAGCAAGCTCAGGCACAACGCCACCATAATCAGCATGTAATTTAACTTGAGAATAAAGTTGGTTTGCAATCAAACCATGAATATCATCATAAATGGCGATGCCTGTTTCATCGCACGAGGTTTCAATGCCTAGGATCTTCATTAATGTCTACCTGCAAAATCAGTAAGATCTTCTTCACTCCAGAGATCTTGGTCAGTGCTATCTTTATCGGAGATGCGGTGCGCTTCAGTTGCCCAATCGCCTAAATCAATAAGTTGGCAGCGTTTACTGCAAAATGGACGATAAAGACTATCATTATTCCATTCCACTTTTTTTTGACAAGTTGGGCAATTAACAAATATAGCTGTATTTTTATTCATTTCGACTCTTTCTTTTCAGTAATCAGTATTTAAAGTACTAACAGCAAGCTAATTCAAATTCAAGCTTATCGGTATTGACGTTATCACAAACATCTAGCGATAAAAAACGAATACTAAAGCGCGACATATGACCTGATACTTGTGGATACACATTTTTATCTGACGAAACTCGAATCCGAACCAAGTTTACATCACCATTAGTTTCTTGAAAAAAATTGTTAAAACAAACAAATCGCTTAAATTCGCCCATTTGCCTAATTAGTTGCATATAGTATGTTAGAGATTTATCCAGCGTTGACAAGTGCTCTAGCCAACTTTTAACTTGAATATCGCGCTTTTCTTGTGAAATATTGAGCCATAAGTGAAACGAAGGCAAATCAAAACTACAACACCCACCTGGGATCATCAAACGTTGGCGAATAGCAGTAATAAAACGATCATCTCTTAATGGCTGTCCCAAGCGTCCTATCTCATTAAATTGAGCTGAAAAACCATCAAACTGGTGGATCAATTCATTAATGAGATCATGATCAACACAATCAAAAGTTAGCCACAAAGTTAACTTTTGTTTTTGCGATTCAAGCTCTTTAGTCAAATCGCCTTTAACATCATTACGCTCAATAATTTCTAACAGTTCGGACAATGCATGAAAAAAAAGCAATGCATTATTCTGATCAAAATGGCAATGTGTATTTAATTGATTTAATAAAAATTCGATACGGAGCCAAGTACGCATTTTTTCATTTAATGGATGTTCAAAAATAATGTCATTCATCTATCTAAATCTTACCATTAAAGTTATGTAAATATTGTTGATGCAATTGATCAACTTGCGCAGTTAGCGACGTAAAATTATCATCATTAACAATGATATCATCAGCATAAGATAAGCGTTTTTGCAAAGATACTTGCGATCGTATCATCTTTTCAGCTAGTGATTGACTAATATTATCTCTTTCTATTAATCGCGCCAATTGTAACGAGATCGGGGCATCGATTATTAATACGCGATCTGCTAATGTGTGTAAATTGTTTTCAATCAATAGTGGTACAACCCAAATAACATATGTTGAATTTTGCCTAGCAATTTGTTTTTGTGTTTCTTGTTGAATTATGGGGTGCAGTAAATGATTAAGCCAAAGGCGTTCATGATCATTATTAAAAATAATCTCGCGTAACTGACTGCGATCGAGTTCGCCATTGGCAAGCAAAATTTCTTGGCTAAAGTGCTTAACAATTTGGTTAAGCGCATCGCTACCAACTTGCACAACTTGCCTTGCAATAATGTCTGCATCGATAATAGGCACACCTAATTTGGCAAACAAATTGGCAATAGTACTTTTACCACTGGCAATACCGCCACTTAAAGCAACAACATAAGGCATAAAGTCAATTCCAATCCAACAAAAATATTAAGTTATTATAGCATACAAGTAGATTGATTATGTAACTCAAACCATAAGCTTGAGTTAATAATTCAGCTAACAAAACTATTCATCCAAATAGTACATAATAGCTATAATTCGAAAAATTTATCCACGATTATAAAATAAATTAAATAAAACAGTTGTTTTATATCACTAGCTGTATATAATTACATATATCTGTATATAAAAACAGGAAAAAATAATGAGGCCACTAACCGCACGTCAGCAACAAATTTATGATCTAATAAAAGACAACATTCAAACCACAGGTATGCCACCAACGCGTGCCGAAATCGCCAAAAAATTAGGGTTTCGATCCGCTAATGCAGCCGAAGAACACCTTAAAGCTTTAGCTAAAAAAGGAGCTATTGAAATGATTGCAGGATCTTCACGAGGTATCCGCCTTTTGCTTGAAAGTCCTGTTGAACAAAATGATTTTGAAGGTTTACCGCTTATTGGTCAAGTTGCCGCAGGATCACCAATACTAGCGCAAGAGCATATCGAAAGCCATTACCAAGTCGATCCTTCACTGTTTAAACCTCATGCCGACTTTTTATTAAGAGTGCATGGCATGTCAATGAAAGATATCGGAATATTAGATGGTGACTTATTAGCAGTACACAAAACTCAAGACGTTAAAAATGGTCAAATCGTTGTTGCTCGCATTGATGACGAAGTCACCGTTAAACGTTTATCTTGCAAAGGTAAGCATGTCCGTTTAATTGCCGAAAATGAAGAGTTTTCACCAATTGAAGTTGATTTAGAACAACAAAACTTTGCCATTGAAGGACTTGCTGTTGGTATCATCCGTAACGGATCGTGGATGTAACAATAAACATCATTGCAAGTGTATAGATGTATAAGAAAAGTTAGTATAAAATAACAACCACACTAAAGTGTGGGGAGACAACTATGTGGCTATTTTGGTTATACGAATTTTTAGGATTTATTGCAACGCTATTACTTATTTTAGGCTACTGCCGTTTTAGAGGAATTGGATTTTGGTCCTTAATATGGAAACAATTAAAATGGGTATCTTTAGCTGTACTCATTGTTTGGTTAATCATTGCTGTGCTTTGCCGAACTGATTTATACAATGCAACTCACTGCTATTTTAGAGGTGAAAGCATGCATGCCAACACCAAATATTCTATCTTTTTGGGTGAATGCCAAGTTGAAACGCCAAGCGGTAGTTATGTGCCTATCGAACGCTCTAGAGCAATACCAGGATCAAGTAGCCACGATCACGAAAGTGACGATAACAGCGGTGTTACAAATGATTTTTACCCAGTTGATTAACCGATTAACTTATAAAAAACAATAAAACAACTACAAATCCAGTATCAAATTACTGGATTTTTTTATCCTAAAAATAAATTAAATAATAAATCGATACAAGCAGATATAACGCAACAGATGAACTCTCCCATGCATGACTACAAAATGCGATTATTGATAGTTGCTCATATCATCCATAATACTCACTTTTTTGAGTGATTGATTCTTGTCAAAATATTAGACTGTGCTCGTCGCTATAAACGCTATAAATACGTTATTAACATTAAGATAATACTGCTTTTCAACTCTGCCTATAGCCGCCTGTTAGCGCGCTGTTTTTGCTATACCCTGAATTATCTTGAAATTAGTGAAGAACGTTAAAAAGGGCTTGATTAGCCCTTTTGTGATTAGTCAATTTTTACTATTTTTTATTTAATCAAAGTCTATTTAATCATCTTCACAATCACTTGGTTTTACATCCACTGAAAAAACTTTATCATTATTGATATAGTAATTATGGTTAGCGCCTCGTGGAAAGACTAATCGTAGTGTTTTCATACTTGCACTATCACCACAATAAAACTCAATCAAGTTGTTTTTTACCTCTTTTTGAGTGCTTTCATTTTGTAATGCATCTTTAGTGATATTATTCACATTATATTTATAATTAATAGTATTATTCTCAGCTGATACATCAACTAAAGTAGTACTTGAATCCATCGTGGCCGGTAATTTTGTTTTGATCGCTTTAAGCATTAAATCTTGAGCAACGCCATAATGACCTTCTCTTACCTTATTAAGCATATCATCCTTTTCAGATTTTGTTTGTTCATACAAATCTTGAGCTTTATCACTAACAGCTGAACTAACTTGCTTAACTTGCTCGCTGACTTTTGCACCTAATTGGCTGGCCTTATCACTAACTTGTGAGCTTAATTGTTCAGCTTTCTCTTCAATTTGCGAGCCTAATTTACTAGCTTTATCACTAATTTCACTACCTAATTGCCCAGCTTTATCACTCATTTCACTGCCTAATTGCTCTGCCTTATCACTCATTTCTGAGCCTGTTTGCTCACTTTTTTGTTTAATATCATCAGTTGTTGATTTTGAATTATCACAATTAACTAAAAAAAAGCCTAACATTGCTAACGTAATCACTTTTAAAAGTTTCATTTTATTGCCCTTTTGGTTTTCTATTTTTATATTGGTGACTATAATGATTTTATACATCATAGCCTGTTGATTTTAAATCATAAATCATATCATAGCATTAACTGCAAAAGGACTTAAATCCGCCCTTTTGCAGTAAAAAATATCAATTAATTAATATGCATACCACCTGTAACGCCATAGGTTTCGCCAGTGGTATAACTTGACTCTTCTGATGCTAAATGTACATAAACACCAGCAAGTTCAACTGGCTGACCTGCTCTTTGTAATGGAGTTTGTTGACCAAATTCAGGAATGACATCACTTGGTTGACCACCACAAATTTGTAATGGAGTCCAAACAGGCCCTGGTGCCACGCTATTCACACGAATGCCCTTATGCGCTAATTGCTTAGCTAAACCACGAGTAAAAGCGATAATGGCCGTTTTGGTGGCGGCATAATCTAATAAATTACCACTCGGCTGATAAGCTTGAACAGACGAAGTAGTAATAATTGTTGAACCTGGTTTTAAATAACCCAACGCCGCTTTAGTAACCCAAAAAAGTGAAAACACATTAATTTCAAAGGTTTTCTTAATTTGCTCAGTTGTGAGATCCATAATATCTTCAACCGCAGTTTGCTTACCCGCAACCAAGGTTAAATTATCTAATCCACCTAATTGATGGTGCGCTTCATCAACTAATTTTTTGCAAAAAGCTTCATCGCTTAAATCACCAGGAATTAGCACCGCTTTACGTCCAGATGCTTGAATAACTTTGGCGACTTCTTCTGCATCTTTTTGCTCAATTGGAAGGTAGTTTATTGCCACATCAGCGCCCTCTTTAGCATAAGCAATTGCTGCTGCACGGCCAATACCTGAATCGCCACCAGTAACAAGTATCCTACGTCCCTCTAGGCGCCCGTGACCTTGATAACTTTTTTCACCACAATCTGGAGTTGGGGTCATTTCGCACTGTAAAGCGGGAGCAGTCTGTGTTTGTTTTGGGAAATTAGTATGATGATATTTGGTAAGTGGATTATAGATGTGTTTGCTCATAATTTTCTCCTAAGTTAACCATGTATTTGAAAACAAATTCAATATAACTTAAATAAAATTAATTAATGATCACAAAATCCTATTGCTAAGCATATTTTAATCTTTAAAATACCTAACTAATTCAATAAATTATATTTACCGATAATAAAAAATTAGAATATTTATTTCTTAAAGCTTAATAGTATTTCTCAATATCATTGCCTCAAACTTTTAAACTAAATGCATAACAACTAAATGCATAAAAACTAAATGAATAAAAATTTTAGGCGACTAAATAATAAAAGGTGACTTTCCATGATTGGCTTGGTGGAGTCAATAAAAGCAATAATACCAAAGCCATAAATGCTGCATAATCTTGCACCTGATTAAGTGTAGCAAATTACGATATATTAAGCTAGTGATAACAGGCTTAGTACAGCAAATTATTTTCATTAATAACCAATTGATTTAAATTAAATTATAACGGTTTTATTATAATTAATATCGTAGCAATAGTTAACACCATCAAGAAAATGTTTTTAGCACTTTTACTCTATCGCTGTTTTCAATATTGAAACTTTTTTATCAATTCTTCATTTCATATTACAAATCATATTACAAAAGCTAAAAAAACTGTTGCACTTTTTTTTAAAACGAGTATTTTGTTAGAAATAGTTTTTAAAAATGACAAAAAAGTTAATTATACAACATTATGAAATTTTCACTCAAACTCGTCCTCATCAACATTATTATTGTCAGCGTGGTCATTATTCCAACGCGGGGGCGTTTTTTGAATTAAAAATATGTTCGTACATAACTCAAAAACCCCCGCTCTCCAAAAGCGGGGGTTTTTTTATGAATAACAACTGAACAAAAAAAGCACAAGTGAGGAATAAATGTTAGGAACACAGTGGATAGTAAAAACCTTAAAAGAAAAAGGCGTAACCACCGTTTTTGGGTATCCTGGTGGACAAATTATGCCTCTTTACGATGCACTTTATGATGGCGGCATTGAGCATGTGCTGTGTCGGCATGAGCAAGGAGCCGCTATGGCCGCCATTGGCTATGCGCGTGCAACTGGTAAAATCGGGGTTTGTATCGCTACATCAGGGCCTGGTGCAACTAACATCATTACAGGTCTTGCTGATGCCTTAATTGATTCGGTTCCTATTGTTGCCATAACAGGGCAAGTACCGACCAAGTTAATTGGCACCGATGCCTTTCAAGAAGTCGATGTTTTAGGATTATCGCTAGCTTGTACCAAGCACAGTTACTTAATTGACGACGCCAAAGACTTACCAAATACCTTAGAACAGGCGTTTAATTTAGCCTGTTCAGGCAGACCTGGGCCAATATTGATTGATATTCCCAAAGATATACAGCTTGCCAACCTTGACTATCAACAATATTTAACACCATCCTCATTAAAAACCACTCAAGATAAGACTCAACTCTACCCAATCAGGCCTAGTGATATAAAACACGCTAAAGAAATGATTGCCCAAGCCAAAAAGCCAATACTTTACATTGGTGGCGGGGTTGGGCTGTCTGGTGCAATATCTGAGCTAAGAGACTTTATGACGTTCACACAAATCCCAAGTGTATCAACCCTAAAAGGACTTGGCGTTGCAGATATTAATAACCCTTATTATTTAGGATTAATTGGTATGCACGGAGCCAAAGCGGCGAACTTAGCGGTGCAAGAGTGCGATTTATTAATTGCTTTAGGCGTTCGATTTGATGACAGAGTGACTGGTAATCTTAATGAATTTGCGCGACATGCTAAAGTGCTTCATATCGATATTGATCAAGCCGAAATCAATAAATTACGCCAAAGTCACTTAGGATTACAAGGGGACATAAAGCAGGTATTACCATTGCTTAATCAAAGCGTATCGATACAAGCTTGGCACCAAAAGATTGAAGAACTAAAAGCTCAACACCCAACTCGTTACGATCATCCTGGTGAGGCTATTTACGCCCCAACATTATTAAAAATGATTTCGGAACGCAAATTGGCTAACACCATTATCACAACAGATGTTGGGCAACACCAAATGTGGACAGCCCAGCATATGCGTTTTAATCATCCACAAAACTTTATTACATCAAGTGGGCTTGGCACAATGGGCTTTGGTTTACCTGCAGCAGTTGGCGCACAAATGGCAAGGCCAACTGATTGTGTGATTTGCGTATCAGGTGATGGATCTTTTATGATGAATGTCCAAGAATTAACCACGATTAAACGTAAAAAATTACCAATAAAAATTGTATTAATTGATAATCAACGCTTAGGCATGGTTCGCCAGTGGCAAGAGTTATTTTTTAACGAAAGATATAGCGAAACCAATTTATCAGACAACCCAGACTTTTTAATGTTAGCCAAAGCGTTTGACATACCGGGGCAAAGTATCAGTAAAAAATCACAAATCAATACAGCACTTGATAACTTGTTCAATTCAACCGGTGCTTACCTTTTGCATGTATGCATAGATGAATTAGAAAACGTATGGCCTTTAGTACCGCCAGGAGCGGCTAACGAAAACATGTTAGATAAAAGTGGTAAGGAGTAAGTGATGAACGAACAGATGCAACATCAATTGACCATAAAAGCTTATGACAAATTGGGCTCGCTTGAACGTATATTACGGGTGCTCCGTCATCGTGGTGGGCACATTACATCAATGCAAATGCAAACTATTGAAAACAATTTATTGATTCTAACCATCACTCTAACAACTGAAAGATGGCTTTCGACATTACAAAAGCAAGTCGAAAAATTAGAGGATGTAATAGCAATTGAATAAAAGCCATTAAAAATAATTTATTATTAAATAGATAGTTAAATAAAGCAAACAAATATTTTAGCCGTTAAATAAACAAAAAAGTATAGTATAATGCTTGACCGTTAAAGCAAAAATACCTAAAGCAAAATACATGCTTAGCAAATAGTAAAATTGAAGAGGAAAACACAATGAGTTCGACAACAAAATCTGATTATATTTGGTTAAATGGTGAGATGGTTCCATGGGCAGATGCCAAAGTGCACGTTATGTCGCATGCCTTACATTATGGCACATCAGTATTTGAAGGTGTTCGTTGTTATAATACACATAAAGGACCTGCAATATTTCGTCATAAAGAACACGCACAAAGATTATTAAATTCAGCCAAAATTTATCGTTTTCCTGTTCCTTATTCACTTGAAGAAATCATGGAAGCGACTCGCCAAGTCATCAAGAAAAACAATTTAGAAAGCGCTTACATTCGCCCTCTCGTGTTTATTGGTGATGTAGGCATGGGCGTTAACCCACCTGCTGGCTATAAAACTGATGTTATGATTGCCGCATTCCCATGGGGCGCCTATTTAGGTGAAGAAGCATTAGATCAAGGTATTGATGCTATGGTATCTTCTTGGAATCGTGTTGCATCAAATACCATTCCAGCAGCCGCTAAAGCAGGTGGTAACTATTTATCATCATTATTAATCGGCTCAGAAGCGCGCGCTAATGGCTTCCAAGAAGGTATTGCATTAGATGTGCATGGTCACTTATCTGAGGGAGCGGGCGAAAACCTATTTATTATTAAAGACGGTATTTTATATACGCCTGTTTTATCGTCTTCAGCGCTACCAGGTATTACACGCGACGCGGTATTAACGCTAGCGCGCGATATTGGTATTGAAGTTCGCGAACAAATATTATCACGTGAATCGCTGTATCTAGCCGACGAAGTCTTTATGACAGGTACTGCCGCCGAAATCACCCCTGTGCGCAGTGTTGACCGCATTCAAATTGGTATTGGTCGTTGTGGTCCAATTACCAAACAAATTCAACAAGCATTTTTTGGCTTATTTAATGGTAACACTGAAGATAAATACGGTTGGTTAGATCCAATTAAATAAACTATAAAATCAAAATCCGCCAACGCATTTGGCGGATAGCATGTTAACTTGATGATAGATTTTAAAGAACTATAAACCGTTACACACGGTTACTTGCATAAAAATTGGGAGCAAGAAATGCCTAAATATCGTTCAGCAACCTCGGTCGAAGGCCGAAATATGGCTGGCGCCCGCGCATTATGGCGTGCAACTGGCGTTAAAAATGAAGACTTTGGTAAACCCATCATTGCGGTGGTTAACTCATTTACACAATTTGTACCCGGGCATGTCCATTTAAAAGATATTGGACAACTGGTCGCCAAGCAAATTGAAGCATCTGGTGGCATTGCCAAAGAATTTAATACTATTGCCGTTGATGATGGTATCGCTATGGGGCATGGTGGGATGCTTTATTCCTTACCATCACGGGAACTGATTGCTGATTCAGTAGAATATATGGTTAATGCACATTGTGCTGATGCCATGATCTGCATTTCAAACTGCGACAAAATCACGCCGGGTATGTTAATGGCCTCGCTTCGCTTAAATATTCCAACGGTATTTGTATCAGGTGGACCAATGGAGGCAGGTAAAACCAAATTATCTGACCAAATCATCAAATTAGACTTAGTCGATGCCATGATCCAAAGTGCCAATCCCAATGTTAGCGATGAAGATAGCAAAGCCATTGAAGAATCAGCCTGTCCTACCTGTGGCTCTTGCTCTGGCATGTTTACCGCCAATTCCATGAACTGCTTAACCGAAGCTTTAGGGCTTTCACTACCTGGTAATGGCTCGCTGGTTGCGACACACAAACAACGTGAACAACTCTTTTTAAATGCAGCTAAACGTATTGTTGAAATCACCAAACGTTATTATGAACAAGATGATGAATCTTATCTTCCTCGTTCCATTGCCACCAAAGCCGCATACGAAAACGCCATGTCACTTGATATAGCTATGGGCGGTTCAACGAATACAGTATTACATTTATTGGCAACCGCGCAAGAAGGCGAAATTGACTTTACCATGTCTGACATTGACAGACTATCACGCAAAGTCCCTCACTTATGTAAAGTGGCGCCAAGCACGCAATTATATCATATGGAAGATGTGCACCGTGCGGGTGGTGTTGTAGCTATTATGTCAGAATTAAACAAAGCGGGGTTACTCAACCGTAATGTTCATAATGTACTTGGGCTTTCGTTAGAGGAAACTTTTGCTAAATATGACATTACACAAACCACTGATGAATCCATAAAAAAAATGTATCGTAGTGGACCTGCTGGCATTCGAACCACCAAAGCATTTTCACAAGATTGCTACTGGGATACGCTTGATGATGATCGCCAAAATGGTTGCATTCGTAACAAAGCACATGCCTATAGCCAAGATGGCGGGCTTGCCACACTCTATGGTAACGTTGCGCTTGATGGCGCTATTGTAAAAACCGCAGGGGTTGCCGCTGAAAATCTCGTTTTTAAAGGACCAGCAAAAGTGTTTGAAAGCCAAGAAGACGCCGTCGATGCGATTTTAGGTGGCAAAGTCGTGGCTGGTGATGTGGTTGTCATTATTTACGAAGGTCCAAAAGGGGGACCTGGTATGCAAGAAATGCTCTATCCAACAAGCTACTTAAAATCAATGGGGCTTGGCAAATCCTGTGCACTAATTACCGATGGCAGATTTTCGGGTGGTTCATCGGGCTTATCCATTGGTCATATCTCGCCAGAAGCGGCAAATGGTGGATTAATCGGTCTGGTACGAAATGGCGACATGATTGATATTGATATCCCAAATCGCAAATTAGTATTAGATGTGCCTGCTGATGAACTTGAGCGCCGTCGCGTAGCCGAACTTGCCCGTGTCGACAAAGCCTTTACTCCGCATAACCGCAATCGCTATGTATCATACGCGCTTAAAGCTTACGCCAGTTTAGCAACAAGTGCCGATAAAGGCGCCGTTCGTGATAAAAGCAAACTAGGGGGTTAATATGAAACAACACAACAACAAGCTCACTGGTGCCGATTATTTAAAAGCAACACTATGTAGCGCCGTATACGATGTGGCCGATGTTACACCTCTTGAAAAAATGGAAAAAATCTCAACCAGATTAAAAACCCAAATTTTTGTAAAACGAGAAGATCGCCAATTAGTCCATAGTTTTAAAATTCGTGGCGCCCAAGCCATGATAGCTAGCCTGAGCGAAGAAGAACGCCAATGCGGTGTTATTGCTGCATCAGCGGGTAATCATGCTCAAGGTGTTGCATTTTCGGCAAGTAAGCTAGGTATAAATTCATTAATCGTAATGCCATTAACCACCGCCGATATAAAAGTCGAGGCCGTTAAAAGTTTTGGTGGTGAAGTGCTCCTTTATGGTGCCAATTTTGACGAAGCCAAAGCCAAAGCCATGGAGCTTGCCAAACAACAAAATCGCATTTTTATTCCACCATTTGATCATCCACTGGTCATTGCAGGACAAGGCAGTATTGCCATGGAGTTATTACAACAAAATGCTAAACTTGATCGCATCTTTGTACCTGTTGGCGGTGGAGGGCTTGCTGCTGGTATTGCGGTATTAATTAAACAGATCATGCCAACAATAAAAGTCATCGCCGTTGAGCCAGCCGACGCTGCTTGCTTAAAGGCCGCACTTGATGCAGGTAAGCCAGTTGATTTAAGCCGTGTTGGGCTATTTGCTGAAGGTGTCGCTGTTAAACGAATTGGCGATGAAACATTTAGACTTTGCCAACAATATATTGATGACATCATCACCGTTGATAGCGATGAAATTTGCGCTGCTGTTAAAGACTTATTTGATGACGTGCGGGCAATCGCTGAGCCCTCTGGCGCTGTGGCGCTTGCTGGTTTAAAAAAATATGTAGATCAACATAACATCTGCGGTGAAAACCTTGCGCATATACTATCTGGCGCTAATTTAAACTTCCACAATTTACGTTATGTATCAGAGCGTTGTGAGCTAGGTGAAAAACGTGAAGCACTTTTCGCCGTCACCATTCCCGAAAAGAAAGGCAGTTTTTTAAAATTTTGCCAATTACTAGGCGGGCGGGCGGTAACCGAATTTAATTACCGCTATCACGATGACCAATCAGCTTGTGTTTTTGTTGGGGTTAAAATTGCCCAAAGCAATGAAAAGGACGAAATCATACAAGAATTAACTGCAGCAAATTATGCCGTTGTAGATTTAACCGAAGATGAGATGGCAAAACTGCATGTGCGCTACATGATTGGTGGCAAACCTTGCAAGCCTATTCAAGAGCAAGTTTACAGTTTTGAATTTCCAGAGTCACAAGGTGCATTACTTAAATTCTTACAAATGCTAGGTACCAATTGGAATATCTCAATGTTCCATTATCGTAGCCATGGCACCGATTACGGACGTGTGCTTGCTGCATTCGAAATCGACGAATCAACCATTAGCCAGTTCAATCAACACCTAGCCGAGTTGGGTTATGGCTTTCACAACGAAACGCATAATCCATCACTTAAGCTATTTTTGATCAATCAAGATTAAAATCAATAATCACTATCCCCCATCAGGTCGGATAGTGATTTAGCCAAAATTATTCGCTAAAATAAAGGTAAAACAACTAAACTCATTATCGTTCAAACGTAAAAATAAGGTAGCTAAAAACGACACTATATTAAAAAGCTTTATGTTTATGTTAAGATTAATGTAAAACTAATTATTTTTTATAATCATTTGTACTGGGTAGTGATCAGAATAGTTATCGGTAAACTCATCTTTTAACACTTTTACATCCATGACATCATTTTTAAGCATTGGTGAAATATAAATATAATCATAGCGTAATGGTGTTGATGCTTGATCGTAAAACACTTTAGTTGGCGCGGTAGCAACAAAATTTTTATTTTTTAACTTCAAAGCATCAATAAACCCAGCATCTAAAAGATTTTGCTGCACGGTATAACTTAACTGACCATCAACTAAATTTTCTAAAATTGGGCGCTTTTTTTGTTTTTCTTTTATATCTTCAAGCAAATTACTTTTGTCATATTCGGTTTTATCCGCAGGTGAAAACGAATTTAAATCGCCCGCTATAATCCACTTGCCATTAGGATCATGGCTATATTTTATTGAATCAATAATAAGATTTATTTCATCTATTCTTTTCGCTGTCCAAAATGGGTTCATATGCGTAACAACAAAATGATATTTGCCAATATCGGCATACAAAGCACCATGCCACATATTATCAATCACTTTATTTACATGAATAATTGGGTATTTTGATGTAATTGCAACAGGGAAAAATGCAGCATCATCGGGGGATTCTTTCAATAATACGGCATATTTATGCCCATAACTGGCAGCGAATTTCTCAAGCTTTTCACGAGTAAAAAAATTCATTTCTTGCCAAGCAATAATATCGGCATCTTGTGCTTTTGCCCATTGAATAAACTTTTGTTTTCCTTCTGATTGATCTAATTGCATGCCATTGTAGGCATTATAGCTAATCATCTTTAATTGTTTTACATCATCAAGTGCAGCAAAAGCCGTTGAAGTACTGAGCATTATACCACTTATAATCGCGGCAAATTTTAGTTTACTTTTATTCATAATAATATTCCTTCCTTTTCTTTATCTATTCAATAGATATTATATTGATTTAGCATCCAGCAAATCTTTTTTTATAATTTATGTGATATGGGTCAATAATTTATCGAATTATTGTTATATAGTGGCTTTTTACTTGCTTAATGTTAATTAATAGCGCCACTATTTTTTGCTAAGGTTTATAAAGGTTAGACGCTTTAGAAATAAGCACATTTTTGCATTCAAAAATAGGTCAGAAAACCCATTGATTTTATTGAAGTTTTTCTTGGTGTTTTTAGCGTAATTTTTAGCTATAGAAATAAAACTAACCTATTGATTAAAAATCGCTTTTATTGCTATTACAAAAGCATTTAACTGGAAGAGCATAATTCAATCGCCACCTGACTACAGGACGCTTTACTTGTTTGACTTAAATTCACTTTATATTACTTTTGGCAAAGTTAGGGTATTTTATCAATACCCAACGTTAGGGTTAGGCACATAGGAAATACCCATTGCCATCATTCCAGCGAGAATCAACACGACTTTCCGCTAGGCTTACCATTATATGCCCGCTTACATTGAAAACGCCACTTGCCCAATGCCAATCAATGGTTATACGTTATACATTGCTTGCAATTGCTTTTATTAACGCTATATTATGCAAGTCATTGATATAGTAAATATTAAAATAAGAAAAACCGTGTAATATCCTGCGGGTAAAAAAATTAACTTGGAAAACCGTTTGCCATGCAAAAATTAATATTGTTATTAGCACTATTGTTATTTAACTGGTTTAATGCTCATTATTCTTTAGCTGATACCCAAAAAGCATCATCTCAATATAAACATAGAGAGCACTTTGATACTTTTGATGATTTTTACCAAAGTTTACCCATCTTAACCTTACCATTTGATACTCATGCTCTGGCGAAAGGTAAATTTGTAGATAGCAAGTTTTTTCATTTTAATGACGAAGATTATCGTTATTATGATAATCCTTCCGATAAGGAACGGCGTTATTTTACTTTAGAAAAGCTTACCGCTATTGGGCGTTTTGAAATTGATAATATTCGATTTGTGATCTATCGCTTTACCTTTGATAGTGAAGGTGAAGGAATTATGGAAGATTTGACTATATTAAATGCTTTTGATGAAAATGGAAAATATTTAGATGAGCTTATTTTAACTGGGAAAACTGGGCATGAAGATCATATGTTTTTGTATTCGGCTTTAGCTCTCGATAATTTATTTCACGTTCATATTAAGGCAGATTATGAGCTAGGGTATTTTATTGATGTCACTGATAATCATTATGATTATAAAACAAATGTTAATTTAACTTACCAATTTAAAAATAATCAATTTTGGTTAAAAGAACATGAGCCGAACTGTCAAACACTAAATCTTAATAACTATTTAAATCAGCTTAACAAAAAGCAGTTTGCTGATGTTACCGATGTGATAGCTTTTAATAATTATATTGCTTGCTATCCCGTATCAGAAAATCTTCAAATATATAAAAAGATAGCTGATTATATCAGTGGCACTCGTGACCACTTTTTAAGTAACGCAGAATATTATCAGCTAAAAGATAGACTTAAAATCATTTTGGATGATAAGTGATCCTAACTAGGTTAGAATATTATGATGATCAATATGATTGACATCATCCCCCCCCTTTCTAAAGGAAGAAAATGCCAAATATGACGGTTTACTGCATGTAGTAAACCGTTTTTACGATTCGTTATTTAATTTGTTCAATATACCCTTTTACAATATTGATACTTTTTTCAAAGAGTTGTTTTTCGTTGTCAGTAAAATCAAGTTCAATGACTTTTTTTATTCCATGCTGATCTAAAATAGCTGGTACACCGATAGCGACATTTTTATAACCATATTCCCCATTTAAAACACAGCTAAGCGCTAAGGCACGGTGGCTATTAGTGAATATGTGCTGGCAAATTTCGGTGATGGTGCTAGCAATACCATATTCAGTACAGTGCTTTCGGTTAGCAATTTCAAACCCCATTTTTCTTGCTTGCGTTCCTATTGCTGCAAAATCAATTTTATTTTTTTCTAGATGATTAAGATTTATTCCATAAACGGATGAATGTGACCAGACCGGAAATTGTGAATCACCATGTTCACCAACAATAAATGCGTCGATGCTTTGCGGACCAATATCCATTTGTTCGCCCAATAAGCGACGCAATCGCACCGTATCAAGCCACACCCCAGTGCCAATCACGCGGTGGCGTGGTAAGCCAGAGAGTTGCCAAACTTGATAGGTTATGGCATCACAAGGGTTAGTCGCAATGACAAAAATACCTTTAAAGCCGTTTTTCATCATATTAGGCACGATACTGGCAACAATTTTGGAGGTGCCCGCAAGCTCTTCGGATCGACTTTTTTGCGCAATGCCTGATGTAACAGTAATAATTGCGATATCAATATCAGCACAATCCGTTGATTCACGCAAACTCACTTTAACCATATTTTGTCGATAAGCCTCAGCATCTAACAAATCTTGCGCATGCCCATAGGCTAACTCTTTATTGAGATCAACAAGCGCAATTTCTTCACAAATGCCTCGGTTAACAAAGGTATAAGCAGTGGTTGAGCCCACATTCCCCACACCGATAATCATCACTTTACGTAATTTCATACTAACCCCTCGCTTGATTTTAAAAATAAGGTAAGGTATAACAATAAAGGTTCTTTTAATAATATACCTTTCGATATGTTCAATAAAGCAACATTGTTGTGATTTAATCAATTATATCTTTTGCTCTAGCTATTATTTAAATAGATGGAAGTATCTACTATTTAATTAAGTTTTATATAGAATGAACGAGTAATATAGCTCTATAAGTAATCAATGACGATAAGTACTGTGGATTTTTTAAAAATTTGACTTCCATTCGTTAATGATAATAATTATCATTAATGTTTATTTTGTAATACAACTAATTCAAATACTAAAAATGCTCTTGATTTACGAATCACTTTTACAAAATTAGACAATTTTATTATTTGTTAATCCCAAGGAGTCGCTAATGAAGTTCAAATTATCTAAAAAACAGACAACATTATTAAAGGTTGTTTTAACTTCATTTATCGCTTTGCTCACTCTGTCTAAATCGGCTCACGCAGAAGAAAAAAAATTCAAAGCGGTTACCACTTTTACTGTGATTCAAGATATCGCGCAAAATATCGCTGGGGATGCAGCTATAGTTGAATCTATTACCAAAGTAGGGGCTGAAATCCATGAATACGATCCCACACCTCAAGATATTACCAAAGTGCTTTCAGCCGATTTAGTTTTATGGAATGGGCTAAATTTAGAGCTATGGTTTAAGCGTTTTTTTGAAGATGTAAAACATGTCCCGTCAGTTATCGTCACTGAGGGCATTGAGCCCATGCCAATTCAAGAAGGTAGTTATAAAGGGAATCCAAACCCTCATGCTTGGATGTCACCGACGCTTGCATTAACCTATATTGAAAATATTCGTGCTGCGTTTGTTAAATATGATCCCAAAAATGCAGAAATTTATAATAAAAATGCTGCCGATTATATTGCCAAAATTAAAGCACTTGATGCCCCACTGCGTGAACGTTTAGCGAAGATCCCTGATAGCAAACGTTGGTTAGTGACAAGTGAAGGCGCGTTTAGTTACTTAGCCAGAGATTATCATTTAAAAGAGGCTTACTTATGGCCAATTAATGCAGAACAACAAGGCACACCAAAGCAAGTTAAAAACCTGATCGATCTTGTACGAAAAAATAGTATTCCTGTTATATTTAGTGAAAGCACCATTTCCGACAAACCCGCCAAACAAGTGAGTAAAGAGACTGGCGCTAAATATGGCGGAGTTTTATATGTTGATTCACTTTCCACACAAAATGGTCCCGTGCCAACTTATATTGATTTGTTAAAAGTGACTGTTGAAACTATCGCTAAAGGATTCGAACAATAATGACTCAAATTTGCTTAAATGTTGATGATATCACCGTGACTTATAATAATGGTCACACCGCAATTTATGATGCCAGTTTTTGCTTAAATGGCGGTACTATCTGTGCTTTAGTCGGCGTTAATGGTAGTGGCAAGTCGACTTTATTTAAGAGTATTATGGGAATGGTTCGCCCAACCCGAGGTAAGGTAACTTTTAATGATATCCCCGTAAAACAAGCCTTAAAGCAAAATATTATTGCCTATGTGCCACAAACCGAAGAAGTCGATTGGGATTTTCCTGTGTTAGTTTCTGACGTGGTGATGATGGGGCGATACGGTCATATGTCTTTTTTACGTATTCCAAGTAAAGAAGACAAAAAGCAAGTCAATATGGCACTTGAAAAAGTTAATATGTTGGATTTTAAACATCGGCAAATTGGCGAACTTTCTGGCGGACAAAAAAAACGCGTTTTTTTAGCGCGCGCCTTAGCGCAACAAGGCAAAGTACTATTGCTAGACGAGCCTTTTACTGGCGTTGATGTTAAAACTGAAAATGCCATTATTGATCTTTTGAAAGATCTGCGTAAAGAAGGTCATTTAATTTTAGTTTCAACCCATAACTTAGGTAGTGTGCCTGATTTTTGTGATCAAGTCGTATTAATTAACCAAACTGTTTTGGCTTTTGGTCCAACGAAAACGACGTTTACACCACAAAATTTAATGACTACTTTTGGTGGTGCATTGCGTTATCTTAGCTTATCTGGCGATAAATTGCATGAGGATGAAGATCCTCGTAAAGTATCAATACTAACTGATGATGAACGTGCCGCAATTTTTTATGGGGAAGGAAAACACGACTCACCTCATCGAAATTTGCTGGTTGATCATACCCAAAACAGATCAAAAAGGTAACATAAAATGGAACTTTTACTTGAACCATTCACCTACGGCTTTATGCTTAAAGCCATTTGGGTCAGCAGTATTGTTGGTGCAGCTTGTGCTTTTTTGTCAGCTTTTTTGATGCTAAAAGGTTGGTCACTAATGGGGGATGCGCTTTCCCATTCTGTCGTGCCAGGTGTGGCTGGCGCATATGCACTGGGCTTGCCTTATTCAATTGGTGCCTTTTTTACTGGTTTACTTGCTGCGCTCGCCATTACTTTAGTTCGTGCCTTTACGCGATTAAAAGAAGACGCCATTATTGGCTTTATTTTTTCAACTTTTTTTGCGATTGGATTATTAATTATTTCGCTCAACCCAACCTCGGTTAATGCTCAAACCATTATATTTGGAAATATCCTTGGAATTGATGATAATGATATGTGGCAAGTCCAAATTATTATCTTAATTTCATTTGTCTTGTTACTGCTTTTTTGGAAAGATTTATTAGTGGTTTTTTTTGATGAAACCCATGCTAGATCAATTGGATTAAAACCTTTAAAACTTAAAATCCTATTTTTTACTATTTTAAGCGCATGCACTGTTGCGGCATTACAAACTGTTGGGGCAATTTTAGTGATTGCCATGGTTGTCACCCCAGGAGCAACCGCTTATTTACTGACGAATCGGTTTTCGCGATTATTGATGATTTCTGTTTTCATTGGCGCTATAACGAGTGCTGTTGGTGCTTGGATTAGTTACTTTTTAGATGGTGAAACTGGTGGCGTTATTGTGACATTGCAAACGCTAATCTTTATTGCTGCCTTTCTATTTGCGCCAAAGCAAGGGTTAATTGTAAACCGCCTCAAAATTCGTCAAAGTCGATTAAACAAAGGGGAAAAGGTATGACTGAGTGTTGGGAATTTATTTATTATCCACTTACTCTTCCTCTTATTCAACGCGCAATTTTAGCTTCATTAGCAACGGGTCTAGTTTGTGCGCTGCTTTCTTGTTTTTTGGTTTTAAAAGGCTGGTCACTAATGGGTGATGCGGTTTCGCATGCCGTTTTACCCGGCATTGTGCTAGCCTATTTAGCCGGCATTCCCATCATTATAGGCGCTTTTGCCTCGGGCTTATTTTGCTCGGTTGCAACCGGTTACATTAAGGAAAATAGCCGAATAAAAGAAGATACCGTCATGGGCATTGTCTTTTCAGGCATGTTTGCCTTTGGATTAGTACTTTTTTCAAAAGTAGATACTTCACAACATTTAAATCATATCTTATTCGGTAATGTGCTTGGTACGAGTTATGACGAACTTAAACAAATTATTTTCATTGCCGTTATAGTATCAATTTTAATTATTATTAAACGTCGTGATCTCATGCTTTACTGCTTCGATCCTATGCAAGCTAAAGTTGTTGGACTGCCTGTTAAACTATTGCATTATGGTTTATTGAGTGTGTTAGCATTAACTATTGTAGGATCGCTGAAAGTAGCTGGAATGATTTTAGTGATTGCGATGCTCATCGCTCCAGGCATCATTGCTTTTTCGCTAACAAAACGCTTTGAACGAATGTTAATAATTGCCGTATTGGTTTCGACGTTTTCAACCGTTATGGGCACCTTAATAAGCTATTATGCTGATGCGTCAACCAGTGCCTGCATTGTGATTTTACAAGCAACTATCTTTTTGATTGCCCAAATTTATCAGTTTATTGCTAGCAAAAAAACTCGCCGTTAATACTGTTGCTAATGTTTATTAACTTTAATCGTTATTCATCATCAAAATATTTACTGGAATCAGCATAATTATCAAAACGCGAAAATTGACCTTGGAATTTTAATCGTACTTTACCAATTGGACCATTACGCTGTTTACCTAAAATAATTTCTGCAATGCCTTTATGTTCAGATGCTTCATTATAAACCTCATCACGATAGATAAACATAATCACATCGGCATCTTGTTCGATCGATCCTGATTCACGTAAGTCTGAGTTAACTGGTCGTTTATCGGCACGTTGCTCTAAGCTACGGTTAAGCTGTGATAATGCTACAACGGGAATTTGTAGTTCTTTGGCTAAGGCCTTTAACGAACGTGATATTTCGGCAATTTCAAGCGTTCGGTTTTCAGATATATTCGGTACGCGCATAAGTTGTAAGTAATCAACCATGATCATACTTAACCCTTTGTGTTCGCGATAAATTCGCCTTGCTCGTGAACGAAGTTCCATTGGCGTTAAACCCGATGAGTCATCAATATAGATGTTTTTCTTTTCAAGTAATAATCCCATCGTACTTGAAATTCTTGCCCAGTCATCGTCTTGTAATTGCCCTGTTCGAATGCGTGTTTGGTCAACACGTGAAAGCGAAGCTAGCATACGCATCATAATTTGTTCTGATGGCATTTCTAAGCTGAATATTAATACGGGCTTTTCTTGCTCTAAGGCGGCATTTTCGCACAGGTTCATGGCAAAAGTGGTTTTCCCCATTGATGGACGAGCAGCAATAATAATTAAGTCTGAACGCTGTAAACCTGCTGTTTTTTTGTCTAAATCAATATAACCCGTTGAAACACCTGTCACGCCATCATGTGGGCGTTGGAACAGCTCTTCAATTTTAGCGACAGTGGCTTCTAATACTTCGGTAATGCTTTTAGGACCTTCGCCTTGTTTCGTTCGGCTTTCGGCAATCTGAAAGATTTTACTTTCTGCAAAGTCTAAAATTTCAGTGCTATCTCGACCCTGAGTAGCGTAACAGTTATCAGCAATTTCGTTAGAAGCGCTGATAAGCTCACGCAAAATGGCTTGTTGGCGAATAATATCACTATAAGCAACAACATTAATTGCACTTGGTGTGTTTTTAGAAAGCTCAGCCAAATAAGCAAAGCCACCTACATCCGTTAATAGATCCTTACTCTCTAAGCTTTCCGAGAGCGTAATTAAATCGATCGGCGTTCCTTTACCAACCAAAGTATGCATTTCAGAAAAAATCAGCTGATGATGGCGCGAGTAAAAATCACGCTCAGTAATCATTTCAGATACTGAATCCCAACGTTGGTTGTCAAGCATTAAACTACCAAGCACCGCTTGTTCAGCCTCAATTGAATGTGGTGGAAGCTTAATATTATGCAAATTTGATTTTTTCGCTTCTTGATTTTTATAATCTTTGTTTATGCTTGTTTCATTAGTGTTCATTACATTCATCTTTTTAATTCATTCATTTTTAAATAATCTAATTTATTTAATCAGTTATTTTAGAAACAAGGGGCCTAAATCCTGTGTTGGTATTTGATATTCAGATGGGTAATCCACCTGAACCAAGTATAACCCGTCAGGTTTTGCCGTTGCAGCAGCTTGCGTTCTGTCTTTAGCTTGTAACAACTCATCAATCCATTTTGGATGCTTATTACCAGCACCTACTTCAAGTAAACTGCCTACAATATTGCGCACCATGTGGTGAACAAATGCATTGGCTTTAATATCAACAACAATATATTCACCTTGTCGCCAAACTTCAATATGATGAATATTACGCCATGGGGTTAATGATTGACACTGCGCCGCTCTAAACGAGGTAAAATCATTTTCACCTAATAAATATTGTGCAGCTTGATGCATTAAGGTTTCGTCCAGTGGCAAATAATAATGTGATACTCCTTTAGCTAAAATCGCCGGTCTATAACGGTGATTATAGATCACATAACGGTAACGCCGAGCCGTTGCGCTAAATCTCGCATGAAAGTTATCATCAACCGTTTGCGACCAACGCACTGCAATATTATTAGGTAAATGCGAATTAACGCCCATTGTCCAAGCACTAGGTGATCGCACTGTTTGGGTTTCAAAATGAATAACTTGCCCTGTTGCATGTACACCGGCATCGGTTCGACCAGCGCAAAATACGTTTATTGGTGAATTAGCAATAATCGATAGCGCAGATTCCAGTCGCTCTTGGATGGAGGCAACAGCGCGTTGCCGTTGCCAACCAAAGTAATCACTACCATCATATTCAATACCCAGAGCAATTTTACAGGTAGTCATTAATGAGGATCTCAAGTGTCTCAATTAGCATTAGCGCCCCTAAATAACGGATATTATCAGCAACAGACCAAAATTGAATTTGTTCATAATGACCATAACTGTGTCTTAAATTCGATAATTTAATAGTTAGCTGATTTTCTGATTCAGCGCTGACTTCAGTTACCGGAGTTGGTAAGTTATCGTTTTGCACCTCAACACCAAACTCACCAAAACGGCTCATATCTAATTCAATTGGCAAGCTGCTTGATACATTAATGGCTTGTGACACGCCATAAAACACCGGCACAATAACTGACTCAATCGAGACCGGTAAATCATAATTACTAAGTACTTTACGAATTTGGTTAACTTGTGACTTTTCACCTAACATTGAGTCATGATGTTCGTGCGATATAGGTAATAAGTTAAATGCTAATTGTTTGTCAAATAGTTCATTATCAACTGGCATACCATTTAGTAAACGAGCACTTTGTCCAGCAAGCTCATCAACACCAGGCTTACCATACAAAGATGCAGGAATAAAACTGGTAGCATGTAAATTAGTTAATAATTCAATGTCAGTTAAAGACGCAACACATCGCAACAATTGGCATACAGTCGCACTTGCTACCGCTATAATGTTTTCATTACGATATTCGGTTAATACACTATTATTAACTTTTGGCACGACTAATGGAATGTGGTCTTGCTCGGCAAAATAACCACTTGCATCAATAACCACACAACCCGATTCTGCCGCAATTTGCGCATGAGTTTCACTCACTTTAGCGCTAGCCACAAAAAAGGCAAAATGACACTGGCTCCAGTCCATTTGTGCACTATCGGTGACAGTTAAATTTTTGCCAGCATAACGAACAACTTCGCCAGCACTATTATCACTACCAACTAAATAAAGATTGTCAATTTTTAAACTATTCTCTTGTAAACTACGTTGTTGTAATAATTCAACTAGCGCAGAACCCACTTGTCCTGTCGCACCAACAATAGCAATATTCCATGCAGACATATTTATAACCCAACTAATAAAAAAATTTAGCAATAATTATACCACTATATTGCTCAATATAGCGGAAAAAGATATTTGGTAGTAGCAATAGATGATTAGATCTTATCGAGTAGTTTATATAAATGTCTAAATAATTCATTATGTTAAATTTACTTTATTGTTTTAACCTTTCAATGATTTAGTCTTATTCAAATCTGCATGAACTAATTTATCTTTTGCAAATAAATTTTATGATAACCAATGAGTATAGGTTATTACCTCCCATACTAATTGGCTAACTCACTTTCTATGTGTTTTATTGCTTGTCGTTGCTGTTCAATTAAGCAAGTCAACACTTTGTTTAAATAAGGATCAATATCCCGTTCATAAATTGGCGCTAGCGTTGTTAAACAAGCTTTATTCATATTTTCATTTAACACTGAAAACGATTCTTGCTGATGTTTTTTGTTATCAAGCAATTTTATTTTCTTTTTTAGCTGATCTTGATAATAATTATATACTCTAAAACCAAGGCTATAATCAGAAGAACCAGTACTAGGCAATTGATTAAAAAGTTCAATTGACTGTTCTAATGTTATACCGTACTCAACAGCGCCTTCATGAAAATAGGTATTAAATTGATTTGGGTAAATGATTTGGTAAGTTGCTTCTGGCGCTCCAATTAATACTTCTTTAAGCATAAATTTCATATTACTTGTATCAATATTGTAATGTTTCCACAATCGAGGAAACGTTCCAGACTGAGATTCTATTGGTTCTGATTTTATAGACGATAATGTATAAATATCGCCACTTGGTGCTATATAGTAATATTGAAAACCATGCCAAAGATCTGGATTATCAGAAAAAGCGTTATTTGCTAATAATAGTTTATCACTTACCTGATTTTTGTTGATCAAAGATAATGTAATATTTCTTCCTAAATTAGGTAAATATTCTTGATTTTTGCTATCAGGGTTAGCTAGAGCAATGCCCAATTTCAGTTGAAAATCGTTACCATTATAAACAAGAGAATCATCATTGATTAAATCATCTAATTTTTTAAAATCAAATTTTAAATTATGCAATGGGCAACGACTGTTATATTTTACCTTTTCTTTTTTATCAAGTTTTTGATATTCATCTTCGTTCCTTAAACAATCCTGTTCTAATTGATATAAATCAACCTTAGCAAAGAATGGCTCACCACGATATTTGGGATTAATATCAAGAGTATGACCATAAGTAAAAAAACTCAGTATCAATAGCATTGCATTAAAGAAATGTATTAGTTTCATATATTATTGTTACTACCTTATTATTAGCGAAGTAATTCAATTATATATTTTTTGTCAATTAAGTAAAACTTGCTCTTTATCTGTTTATAGTGCAAAGCGCAATATCGATAACTAATGCTATATTCACTATACATTAAATGCATCCCTAGCTGTTGATTAATTATTTACTCATATTTTTAATTACCAAGCTGACATTACACTCTAATTTTGTCATGTATTAAGGTGAAAATATGGTTGCTTCCATAATTTTCAATCAAACATATTAATTTGAGCTTTATTAAATAAATTATGATGGATGTTTTGGAACACAGATCCAAAAAATAAATGCTATCGGATTACAAATTGGAAGCTTACCGCTAAAGTAATCAATCATAGTTATCACTTAAGATTATTCATTATGGCAAAAAGCACTCTATCAACCATTGCAAAACAAGCTAATTTATCAATAGCCTCAGTATCAAGGGTTTTAAATAAACCCCATTTAACCTCGCCAATAACGCAATCTAAAGTGTATAAGGCCATTGAAGAACTAAATATTGACATTCATGACAATTTTAAATCATCGATGAATGCTAATGGCTCAAATAAAATACTTATACTTGATAATCAATTTATCACTCGAACTTTAATAAATTGTGGTTTGGAACAAACCTTGAAACAGGCAGGTTATATCATTTTTTATTTTCGCTTTCCTTATCAAACTAAAAAAGATATTTATTATTTAATTAAATATATTAACCAAAACAATTTTGCAGGCATTTTAATCATTAATGATGCAGCCTATTTATCAGAATTAAGGCATTTTAAAAAAATCTTACCGCCACTTGTTCTCATTAATCATTTTTCGCTTAATTATGCATGTGTCTATTTTGATCATTTAGTCATTGGCTACCAAATAACACAATATTTGCTAAATAATTCACATACTAAAATCGCAGTTTTATTTAATGATAACAATAATCATAGCTCCATACTTTTTTTGCAAGGCTATAAACAAGCTTTGTTAAGAAAAAATATAACGATTAATACAAATTATCTTATTCCAAATTGCATCACTTATGATCATGGCAGATCAGCAATTAAAAGGCTAATCAATACTAATAATCCCCCAACAGCTATTGTCTGCTGTGATAATACAAATTTAAATTATTTGGATGAGAATTACCACAACGAACAACATTACCTATCGCCTTATAGTGTCGTTTTAGGAGCCGTACATCAGGCCAATGAAAGTGAAGCGCAACTTATGCAACCATTAATCATTACTTATCTTAGTCATTCGCAAAATAGGCAATATAATGAATTAGATAGGTTAAGCCGAATAAATAAGCCTTTGTATGAAATGGGGAAAGCGTCCGCAACTTTGCTTTGCAAACGCATAAACAATAACAAAAAAACAATCAAACAATGTCATATTATTGAAGCTGAATCAATATTTTATTGAGCTATACATTTACATGTTCTTTTCACTAACTTTTTTAGCCAATAACACTAAAAACTATATACAATACAAAAGGATATTAAGAGATTGATACTAAGCGTTTTGGTGACAGTTGCCTAAATCGTTGCGTTCCTACGCCAATAAATTGTTTGCCTTGATAGATTCTTACTTGTGTTTCAACTGGTATGCTATTATCAAGTTCAATACTCCGCCCGAATAAAATGTCTTTACTTTGCTCATCAGTTAATGTTACTTTTTGGCAATCTTGTAAGGGGCTATCAATTGGCATTAGCAACTCATCTTTCAACACCATATTTTGTAAATCATCTAAAGTGACCATTTTTTCAATTGGGTAATTAGCAACTTGTAATCGTCTTAAATAAATAACATGTGCCCCACACCCCAGTAGCTCACCTAAATCATCAATAATGGTTCGAATATAGGTTCCTTTAGAGCAATGTATCTCTAACGTTAATTCGTTTTTTACGGTATCAAATTGGATAAATTGATTGTCATAAACGGTAATAGGTCTTGCCTCTCGTTCAATAACAATACCTTGGCGAGCATATTCGTAAAGTGGTTTACCTTGATATTTCAATGCCGAAAACATAGTTGGCACTTGTAAAATGTCACCGCGAAAATGCGTTAATGCTTCATTAATTTGCGACTCGCTTATATTAACGGGTTTGCTACAAATAATTTGACCGTCAGCATCAGAAGTATCAGTACGCTCGCCGAGTTTAGCTATTACTCGATAACGTTTGTCTGAATCTAATAAATACTGAGAAAACTTAGTCGCTTCACCAAAACAGATAGGCAGCATGCCTGTCGCTAATGGATCAAGTGCCCCTGTATGCCCTGCTTTTTTGGCATTAAATAGCCTTTTCACCTTTTGCAGTGCGTCGTTTGATGTCATACCTTGTGACTTATCTAGCAACAAAACGCCGTGAATATCACGGCGGGCTTTTTTTATATTCATCATTTTTATATTGAAACACATGTTTACCTGAAACTTTTGACAAATATCAGGGTTGTTTTTAATATTAATCTTTGTGACGCTCATTATCTTGTTTGATCACATCCGCAACCAAACTCGACATCTGCATACCTTTAACTAATGACTCATCATAAAAGAATTTGATTTCAGGAATGATTCGCAAGCTCATAGCTTTGCCAATTAAGGTACGAATATAACCTTTAGCTTCATTAAGGACTGTTAAACCTTGTTCGATAACTTGTGGATCATCATCATTTAAGAACGTCACAAAAACTTTAGCGTACGAAAGATCACGTGAAATATCAACACCTGAAACGGTTACCATGCCTAAACGTGGATCTTTAATTTCACGTTGTAGGATAATTGCAATCTCTTTTTGTAATTCATGTCCAACCCGAGATGAACGATTAAATGCTTTTGCCATATCTATTTTCCTTAAAATATGAATAAGCAAGGCGTAAACCTTGCTTATAACATGATAGCGTAATAATTAGATCGTACGCTTGATTTCGATAGTTTCAAAGACTTCGATCGCATCACCGACACGAACATCGTTGTAGTTACGCACACCAATACCACATTCCGTTCCGTTGCGAACTTCGTTGACATCATCTTTAAAACGACGCAATGACTCAAGTTCACCTTCGTAAATAACCACATTATCACGCAGTACACGAATTGGATTATGACGTTTAACCACACCTTCAGTGACCATACAGCCGGCAATTGCACCAAATTTAGGCGATTTAAATACATCACGCACTTCAGCAAGGCCGATAATTTGTTGTTTATACTCTGGCGCAAGCATACCGCTCATTGCTTGTTTAACTTCATCAATGAGATCATAAATCACTGAATAGTAACGTAAATCTAAGTTTTCTGATTCAATCACTTTACGTGCGGATGCATCAGCACGAACATTAAAGCCCAAAATAATCGCATTTGATGCAGCAGCTAGAGAAGCATCGGTTTCTGTGATACCCCCCACCCCTGAGCCAATAATTTTAACTTTAACTTCATCTGTTGAAAGTTTAAGTAATGAGTCAGAAATCGCTTCAGCAGAACCTTGAACGTCCGCTTTTAATACGATATTAAGTTCAGAAACATCGCCTTCTGTCATGTTAGTAAACATGTTTTCAAGTTTCGCTTTTTGCTGACGAGCAAGTTTTACATCACGGAATTTACCTTGTCGATAAAGAGCAACTTCACGCGCTTTCTTTTCGTCACGTACAACGGTAGCTTCATCACCAGCAGATGGCACACCAGACAAGCCGAGGATTTCAACCGGTATTGATGGACCCGCTTCTGTTACTTCTTTACCAAGTTCATTACGCATAGCTCGAATGCGTCCATATTCAAATCCACAAAGAACAATATCGCCTTTACGTAAAGTTCCTGATTGAACAAGCACTGTTGCAACAGAGCCTCGACCTTTATCAAGGAACGACTCAATAACTACGCCACTTGCCATACCTGATTCGTATGCAGTCAGTTCAAGTACTTCAGCTTGTAATAAAATAGCTTCAAGAAGTTGATCAATACCTGTTCCCGCTTTTGCCGAAACATGAACAAACTGCGTATCTCCGCCCCAATCTTCTGACATGACACCATATTGAGCTAGTTCACCTTTTACACGCTCGGGATCGGCTTCTGGTTTATCAATTTTGTTTACCGCAACAACCATTGGCACATTTGCCGCTTTAGCATGTTGGATAGCTTCAATGGTTTGTGGCATAACGCCATCATCAGCGGCAACAACAAGTACAACTATATCAGTTGCTTTAGCTCCACGAGCACGCATTGACGTAAAGGCCGCATGGCCTGGAGTATCTAAGAACGTAATTTCACCATTAGCGGTTTTCACATGGTAAGCACCAATATGCTGAGTGATCCCACCTGCTTCGCCTGAAGCAACTTTTGCTTTACGAATATAATCAAGTAATGAAGTTTTACCGTGGTCAACGTGCCCCATAATGGTTACAACAGGAGCGCGTGCGACTTTTTCTGCACCAGTATCACGATCACTCATCAGTGATTCTTCTAGTTCATTTTCACGACGAAGCACAACTTTATGCCCCATCTCTTCAGCAACAAGTTGCGCTGTCTCTTGATCAATGACCTGATTGATGGTTGCCATTGCACCCATTTTCATCATTGTTTTGATTACTTCTGAACCTTTTACTGCCATCTTATTAGCTAATTCAGCCACAGTGATGGTTTCACCAATAACAACATCGCGATTAACCGCTTGAACAGGTTTATTAAAACCCTGTTGTAAGGTGCTTTTGCCTTTCTTTTTATGGCCACTACGTGTTGCTGCGCGAGCTTCTTCTCGCTCTGCTTTACCTTCTGATAATTTGCTACCTTTTTTCTGCTTGGTCTGTTTAGTGTTGCGACCTCGACCACGAGCGCTTTCAACTTCACGATCAGTATCGTCTTCAGCTGCTCTAGCGTATTTAGAAGTTGTCACATGATAATCTTCATCTTCGGTATTATCATTATCTTCAACATCGCTATATTGTTCAGCTAGCTTACGAGCTTCCTCTGCCATACGTTTAGCATCTTCCTCTAATTTTCGGCGACTTTCTTCTTCAGCTTTACGTTTAATTTCGTTAGCTTCTGCCTCTAAACGTGCTTTTTCTTCTTGGGCTTTTTTCACTTTTGGATCAACTGAATGTTCTTGCGCTGCTTTAGCTTTTTCTTCTTGGGCACGTTTTTTCGCTTCTTCTGCAGCTTTCTTTTCTTTTTCTTCAGCTTCTTTACGGGCTTTTAATTCAGCTTCTTCTTTCGCTTTTTGCTCAGCCTCAAGACGAGCTTTTTCTTGCTCGGCAGCAATTTCGGCTGGATCGCGTTTGACAAAAGTTCGTTTTTTACGAACTTCTACTTTGATTTCTTTGCTTTTGCCACCACCGCTCGACACATTCAAGGTTGAGTGCGTTTTACGTTGCAATGTTAACTTTGTTGGGCCTTGCTGAGGTTTTAAATGAGCAAGCAAAGCTTCTTTTTCCTTTTGTGTCACAGTATCTGATGCTGATTTATTCATACCTGCATCGGCAAACTGTTGCAAAAGTGTTTGCACTGGAGTGTTTATCTCTTGAGCCAGTGTTTCGATTGATACTTTGGTCATGTATTACTTTCCCTCAATTATTCATCTGCAAACCAACAAATATTACGTGCAGCCATAATAAAATCGCCAGCTTGTTCGCTTGTTAAGCCTTCAATGTCATTTAGATCATCAGTACCTTGTTCTGCTAAATCTTCCAAAGTAATGATGTCATGTTGCGCTAGTTGATAGGCTAATTCTTGTGTCATACCTGGCAATTCGAGTAAATCTTGCGCAGGCTGTTTATCACCACTATTTGCTAGAGCCATTGTTGTCAATGCGTCTTTTGCTCGGCTTCTCAATGCTTGAACTAAATCTTCATCCAATTCATCAATTTCAAGCAACTCGTCAACTGGTACATAGGCAAGCTCTTCGAGCGAAGTAAAGCCCTCTTCAACTAATAACTGTGCAAGCCCTTCATCAATATCAAGATGTTTAATTAAATTATTGATTGCAGCAAAAGATTCTGCATGGTGTTTTTCTTGCAAATCTTCAGTAGTCATCACATTTAGTGTCCAACCAGTAAGCTGAGAAGCTAAACGAATATTTTGACCATTTCGACCAATAGCCTGCGGTAAAGTTTCGGCATTGACTGCTACATCCATGGTGTGCTTATCTTCATCAACAACAATCGAAACAACATCGGCAGGTGCCATGGCGTTAATTACGTATTGTGCTGGATTATCATCCCATAAAACAATATCAATACGCTCACCACCAAATTCATTCGAAACAGCTTGAACTCGTGCACCGCGCATTCCCACACAAGCACCAACAGGGTCAATGCGGCGGTCATTACTACTCACCGCAATTTTAGCGCGAGAACCAGGATCACGAGCCACGCCTTTAATGTCAATCATTTCTTCACCAATTTCTGGTACTTCAATACGGAATAGCTCTTCCATCATCTCTGGATTTGAACGACTAACGCAAAGTTGTGCGGGTTTATTGTTTTGCTCAATTAAATATAAAATACCACGTACACGGTCACCGATTCGGAAGTTTTCGCGCGGTAACATATCATGACGCGACATCATAGCATCTGCATTATTGCCTAAGTCTAGGATCACACTGTCGCGATTGGTTTTTTTGACAATACCAGTCACAATATCACCAATACGATTTCTAAACATGTCAATTACCATGGCACGTTCAGCTTCACGTACTTTTTGCACAATAACTTGTTTCGCTGTTTGTGTGGTAATACGGTCAAAAGCTACCGATTCAATTTGCTCTTCAACATAATCACCCAATTTGACAGATGCATCTTCATATTGTGCTGCATCCAATGTCATTTCTTTAGTTGGTTGCGTAACTTCATTAACCACAAGCCAACGGCGGAAAGTATCGTAATCACCTGTTTTATGATCAATTTTTACTATAACATCAATATCAACAGCGTGCTTCTTTTTAGTGGCCGTTGCTAATGCGGTTTCTAATGCTTCAAAAATTTTGTCACGCGTAAGCGCTTTCTCATTTGATACCGCTTCAACAACAGCTAAAATTTCTTTATTCATCCTTTACACCCGTACTCTATTTAAGGTTAAAATTAGGTACTATATTCGCTTTTTGAATATTACTAAAAGCAAACACTTCATCATTATCATCCACAGTTAATGTAATCATCTCATTATCAATAGACTTAATTCGCCCTTTCCACTTACGCCGGTTAGCAACAGCAATACGTAAACTAATTGCGACTTCTTCACCAACAAAACGTTGATAGTGTTCTATCGTAAACAAAGGTCTATCCATGCCAGGCGATGAAACTTCAAGATTATAAGCATCTTTTATAGGGTCTTCGACATCAAGCACTGAACTAATTTGTCGGCTAACATCAGCGCAATTATCAACAGTTATACCATTTTCACTATCAATATAAACACGTAACACAGGATAACGGCCACGAATGTATTCAACACCAACTAATTCAAAGCCTAGTGCATTCACAGGTTCTTGAATGATATCGGTCAATTGCTGTTCTATATTAGCCAAACAAACCTCCACTGCAGAAAATAAAAAAAGGGCATAAAGCCCAACATTCTTTTTAAACTTACGCTTAAATCTCAACACGCAAAAAAACCTCGACATGCGAGGCTTACATTTAAAAACTAACTATTAATGAAGCCACTTTATTTTAACTTCCAAACAATAACAGAATAGATGGTTTATGAATGAAAATTCAAGTGGTTGCGGGGGCTGGATTTGAACCAACGACCTTCGGGTTATGAGCCCGACGAGCTACCAAGCTGCTCCACCCCGCGATAGATGAATGACAATTATACCGTATTTTGAATAAAATGCAACTTAAAATCCTATTAATTTTATTAAATATGCTTGAAGTTATCAAACAAAATTACTGGTTACTTTAGATGTGGGTATCAATAAATTCAAGCATAACAATAAAATGAATATTGGCGCAATAACCATTTTTTCAAGCCGATTATTGCGACCATTACGTATTACTATAATGACTGATTCGTTGCCTTTTTCATTGTTTGAACAAAATGCGCTAACTGGCTAAGCATTTGTTCAGGATTATCAAGATTTTTTTCAATAATTTTAACCGTTGCCGAACCACTAATGGCTCCTGCCGCGCCTGATTTAATAGCTGCGCTAACTTGATCTGGTTCGGAAATACCAAACCCTTGGATAGCAGGAGGAGCTCCAAACTCCGTCAATTTTTGTAATAAATGAGTCAGCGGTTTATTAGCACGATTTTCCGCACCTGTAACTCCAGCACGTGAGACTAAATAGGTATAACCTTTACCGTGCTTGGCAATATTTTTAATTACATTATCATCTGCATTAGGTGGGCAAATAAATATTGGCGCTATATTATATTTTTCGGCTACCGCAGTAAATTCTTTTGAATATTCAACAGGAACATCGGCAATTAATACCGAATCAATGCCCGCTTTAGCGCATTTGGCGTAAAAGTTATCAATCCCGTTTTTGAATATTAAATTTGCATAAATGAGTAATCCTATTGGAATATTAGCGTAATGCGCTCTAACATTACCTAACATCTCAAAACACTTTTCAACGGTTATTCCACCTTTAAATGCACGTATATTGGCATTTTGAATCGTTGGCCCATCCGCCATTGGATCTGAAAATGGGATGCCTAATTCTAAAGCGTCAGCCCCTGATTCAATCAAGGTTTGGATGATTTTAAAAGACAGTTCTGGCGTTGGATCTCCAACAGGTACAAAAGGAACAAAAGCACCTCTTTTTTCGGCTGTCAATGTTGCAAACAGTTTTTGATAACGGTTCATTCAACTTCTCCTTTTGCTTTTAAAATGTCATAAACGGTAAAGATATCTTTATCACCACGGCCTGATAAGTTCACAATTAATAATTGTTCTTTGTTTGGGTTTTCTTTGATCATTTTAATAGCATAGGCCAAAGCATGCGATGACTCTAATGCCGGGATAATACCTTCACTACGTGATAAAGCCTTAAAAGCGTCTAATGCTTCATCATCAGTAATTGAAACGTAATCTGCTCGACCGATACTATCTAAGTAAGCATGCTGAGGACCAACTGATGGAAAATCTAATCCAGCTGAGATTGAGTAGGATTCTTCAATCTGTCCTTCATCCGTCTGCATCATAGGTGATTTCATACCAAAGTAGATACCAAGCTTACCATGTTTTAATGAAGCGCCATGTTCACCACTTTCAATACCATGTCCACCAGGTTCAACGCCAATTAATCTGACCGTTTTTTCTTCAATAAAATTAGCAAACATACCAATTGCATTTGAACCACCACCAACGCAAGCAATTACCGCATCAGGTAGGCGCCCTTCTTTTTCAAGGATTTGTTGTTTAGCCTCACGACTGATCATCTGCTGAAATTCTCTCACAATGGTTGGAAAAGGATGAGGCCCCGCTGCCGTGCCTAGCATATAATGTGCTTTTTCATAACTCCCCGACCAATCACGCAAAGCTTCGTTGCAGGCATCTTTTAACGTTGCAGATCCTGTTTCAACAGGAATCACCTTTGCTCCCATTAAACGCATTCTAAACACATTTGGTGCTTGACGTTTAACGTCTTTAGCCCCCATATAAATTCGGCATTTTAAACCAAGTAGTGCGCAGGCTAAAGCCGAAGCAACACCATGTTGCCCAGCACCTGTTTCGGCAATAATTTCAGTTTTCCCCATTCTTTTAGCTAGTAACGCTTGTCCTAAAACTTGATTAGTTTTGTGGGCACCGCCATGCACTAAATCTTCTCGTTTTAAATAAAGTTTGGTTTTCGTGCCAGCCGTTAAATTTTTACATAGCGTTAATGCCGTTGGCCTACCGGCATAGTTAACTAATAAATCGTTAAATTCTTTTTGGAAGCTAGGATCATTGATTGCAGAAACAAAAGCATCTTCAAGTTGTTCAAGTACTGGCACTAATATTTGGGGAACATATTGCCCACCAAATTCACCAAAATAAGGATTTAATTTAGACATGACCATTTCCTTTTAAATAAAAAATTAAATTTGTTCAAATGCAGCTTGTATTTTCTGTTTATCTTTTATTCCGGGCAAAGCTTCAACGCCTGAGTTAAGATCAACACCAATGACACCCGTTGCTATAGCTGATTTTATATTTTGTGGGTTAATGCCACCAGCTAGGATGACATTACTTAAATTATGATCAGTAAGTATAGACCAATCAAAATGTTTGCCCGTACCACCAGCTCCATTATCAAATATGTAACGAGAAACTAATGAATTACTATATTTGGGCATAACATCACCAATACTCAATGCTTTCCATATTTGGCAATCTTTTGGTAACTGGTGACGTAATTTTTGTATATAATTGTCATTTTCATCGCCATGCAGTTGAACTGCATATAGAGATAGTTGTTTTGCTATTTGGCACACAATTTCGATCTCTTCATTTTGAAAGACCCCTACCCAATTAAGTGGTGCTCCTGCAATCACTGTTCGAGCTTTAACTGGTTGTATATAACGAGCAGAATTTGGAACAAAAATCAAACCGCCATAGACCGCGCCCGCTTGATAAGCACTTACAGCATCTTCGGCACGGGTTAAACCACAGACTTTATTTTCACCTAGCGTCACTTTACGAATTGCTAGTTCTAAATTAGGTTCAGACATCAATGCACTGCCGATTAAAAAGCCATTAGCGTAAGTACTGAGCTCTTTAACCTGATTGTGAGTATAAATGCCCGATTCACTAATAATTATGCGATTATCAGGAATGGATTTAGATAACACTTTTACCCGATTTAGATCAACCGTCAGATCCCTTAAATTACGATTATTAATGCCGATTACTTTAGCACCAAGTTGAATTGCACGCTCGACTTCATCTTCAGTACTAGCTTCAGTTAATATCCCCATGTTAAGTTGATGAGCAATATGGCTTAAATGCTGATATTCATCATCAGTCAATACCGATAGCATTAATAATATCGCATCGGCTTGATAATAACGCGCTAAATAGATTTGGTATTCGTCGATAATAAAGTCCTTACAAAGCACTGGCTGTGCGACTTGATTACGGACTAACGGCAAAAATTCAAAGCTACCTTGGAAATATTTTTCGTCAGTCAGTACCGATATTGCCAAAGCGTAATTTTTGTATACTCTAGCGATATGGGCTGGATCAAAATCATTTCGAATCAATCCCTTTGATGGTGATGCTTTTTTACACTCTAAAATAAACACGTTTTTGCGTTGGCTTAGTGCCTGATAAAAATCACGATCACTTGGTATTACCGTTGATTTAAATGTATCAAGTGGTTTTATGGCTTGTTGTTCAACGAGCCATATCTGTTTATCTTTGATGATCTTTTTTAATACTGTTGCCATTTCAACATTTTTTGCTAAAGCTGAAATTGTCATGTTATTCTCCACTTGTTATCTTGCGGCTAATTGTTGTAATAGCAAATAAGCTTTACCGCTATGCATCATTTCGATTGCTCGCTGAGCATTCTGTTTTAAATCTGAATCGCCAAACAAACTCATTAACATCGCGACATTAGCGGCAATTGCCGATTCATGTGCGGGCTTACCATGACCTTGTAAAATAGCAATTAACATATCACGATTCTGTTCAGGTGTCCCACCTTCAATATCTTTTAAGGTAAATGTCGGCAATCCAAAATCATCTGGAGTCAGCGTAAAATAGCCAATTTGACCATCCTTAACTTCGGCCACTTGAGTTTCACCATGAATAGCAACTTCGTCCATACCCGCACCATGCACCACATATGCATGGCGGTAGTTAAGCATTTTTAATGTTTCAGCAATTGGTTTAATCAAATCTGGATGGTATACGCCTAATAAAATCCGTTTTGGGCGAGATGGATTAATCAACGGCCCTAACACATTAAAAATAGTCCGAGTTTTTAACTGCTGACGAACTGACGCTGCATGGCGAAAACCTGAATGGTATTGCTGAGCAAACAAGAAGCATACACCAAGATCGTCTAATGCCTGCCGAGATGCTTGTGCAGACATATTTAATTTAATACCCAAAGCGGAAAGCACATCTGAGGAGCCTGATTTGCTTGAGACACCACGATTACCATGCTTAGCCACTTTATAACCTAATGCAGCTGCCACAAAGGCACTTGCCGTTGAAATATTAATACTATTAGTACCATCACCACCAGTACCAACAATGTCGGTAAAATCATAATCTGGTACATCAAAAACATCTGCATTTTCAAGCAAAGCCTGCGCTGCACCGGCAATTTCATCAGGTGTTTCACCGCGCACTTTCATACTAATAATTGCGGTGGCTAATACTGTTGGTTCAATCTTACCTTGAATAATTAAATTGAATAATATTTTACTTTCTTCTTGTGTGAGCAATTGCCCTAAATATAATTTATTTAGCACAGGTTGAATATTGTACTCTTGTTTATCAACTATAGCTTCTTGTTGTAACTTTCCTTTTGTCTCTGATGAATGAAGCGCCCACTCAATAGTTTGTTCTAGTAATTTTTCCCCTTGAATAGTTAAAATCGATTCAGGATGAAACTGAAAACCACAAACCCGATCTTCATCATTACGCACCGCCATGACAATATTATTGAAAATCGCATTAATAGTCAGATTTTTTGGGATATTTTCACCTTTTAAAGAGTGATAACGCGCAACAGGTAGTGGGTTTGGTAATCCTGTAAACATGGCTTGCTCATCATGCTCAATTTGTGAAGCCTTGCCATGTAAGATATCGCCTGCAGGAACAATTGTTCCCCCATAAGATTCAACAATAGCTTGGTGCCCAAGACAAATACCAATAATAGGCAATTTACCTTTTAATCGTTTAAGCAATTCAGGCATACAACCTGCTTCGCTCGGCGTACCAGGTCCAGGAGATAACATTAAAATAGGATGTTGCATGTGTGATAATTTTTCAATAATGACATCAGCAGGAATGGTATTACGATAAATAGTCACACAATGTTGGCTCTTTCGCAATTGATCAACTAAGTTATAAGTAAACGAATCAATATTATCAATAAATAAAATATTAGCCATTACAATACACCCTCTACATTATGTGCTGCCATGATAGCTTGAATTACTGCTCGCGCTTTGTTGCGCGATTCATCGGATTCTAACTGTGGTTCGGAATCTAATACCACACCACTACCTGCTTGAACTGTCGCAATACCATCTTCGACATAAGCGCTACGAATCACAATACAGGTATCAAGATCGCCATGAGCAGTAAAATAACCAACCGCCCCACCGTAGCTACCCCGTTTAACTTTTTCAGATTCAGCAATTAATTGCATAGCACGCACTTTTGGCGCACCAGTTAATGTCCCCATATTCATAGTCGCTTGGTAAGCATAAAGTGCATCTAAATCATTACGTAACTGACCAACTACCCGTGAAACTAAATGCATCACAAATGAATAACGATCTACTTTTAATAAGTCTTTGGTATAACGCGTGCCTGGCTGGCAAATGCGAGCTAAATCATTACGTGCTAAATCCACTAGCATTAAGTGTTCTGCAAGCTCTTTTTTATCAGTGCGCATTTCAAGCTCTAAACGGCTATCTAAATCGTGATCAATTTCGCCGTTTATGGTTAATCCTCGTGGGCGTGTACCAGCAATCGGATAGATTTCAACTTGATTTGTTGCTTTAGTATATTTAAGTGCGCTTTCTGGTGATGCACCAAATAAGACAAAATCTTGATCTTGCATATAAAACATGTAAGGGCTTGGGTTATGGATTTTTAATACCTGATAAGCAGATAACGGCTCAGGACAAGGTAGTGAAAAACGCCGTGAAGGTACAGCTTGAAAGATTTCCCCCTGCTGAATCGCATCTTGCATCTTTTTCACCATCGTGTTGAAATCATCATCACTTTTATTACAAGTCACATTAATATTAGCAAACGATTTTGTATAAATGGGCTTAATTGGTTGATTTAACGTTGCTTGTAGGTCAGCTAATCTTAATGTCAACCGTTCAATTTCTAGTGCATCAGACGTAAAGGCTGTTGATTTTAAAATTGACACATGATCTTGATGATTTATTTCTAATAGTGTTTCAGCTAAATAAAAACAGAAATCTTGGCAACGTTGCTCACTCGGCAAAATGGGAAGCTGTTCAAAACTAGCGACAAGATCATAACAAAATAGGCCGCCAACAAAAATTGCATCTTGCCCATATTGTTCGGTATTATCTACAATAGTTAATAAGGTTCTTAATACATCAAAGACGGATAATGACTTTAATCTTGAATCTTCATCTTGCATATTGTTGATAGTAGGAAATACCAATTTAAGCGTTTGTTCATTCAATTGGATATTATCTAACTTATCTAAAAAGTTCTTTTGTAATAAAGGTAATAGTTTTTCGCCATTTGTAGTCAAAGCCTTAACAGTTACTTCATTGTTAATTGCCGAAATACGTAAGGCACTATCAACAATCATGACACTTTTAATTCCTTGCTTATTATCTATTTCAGCAGATTCAAGCAACAATGTTGCAGGTCTACTATCACATAATTGATAAAACACTTGGGTAGGATTTTGATAATAATCAATCGTTTTGGTGATCTGCGTTAGTACGTGCTTGTTCATTGTTGTCTCTCTATTTATGTTTAATTTTAATTCATATCGATTTTTTCTTTGCTTAAAACGAAAAAACCCGCCTAGTGCGGGTTTTGTAAATTAAGACAATACTTCACTACATTACCCACAAAAAGTAATGCACCACCAACCAAAGCTAGCGACTTGACAAAAGTGAGTAAAGAAATATTGACGTTTCATTATATTATCTGTTTAAAGTAAATTTTGTACTATTAAACTAGTTCATTGGTTCAATGTCAAGTAAATAATAACATATAAAAACTTATCACTTCATAATGTAATAAACGCGATAAAAATAAAGATTCAATTATTCTTCAATTTTTTGATCAAAACGATAATATCCCATATCTTTTTTAACATAAGCGTCTCACACTTGACTCAAGGATAACCTTCTTTAATTTCTTGTTCTAAATTACTTTGCTTATTCCATGGTAAATTTTGAGATTTAACATTTTGTAACTTATCAACGCATGAATTATAGGTATTAACAAATTCGAACAATCATAAATTTCATTATAAAAATCAATTATAACTAGTCAAATAATAAAATAATGCTTAGAATAACTAGTCATATTTAATGATAAATATAAGGAAATTAAACTATGCCAGCATTTTATATCGCCATCTTTATTATTGTTTTACTTGCTTTAATCACCGTTTTGAAAGGCATTACTATTGTTCCCCAAGGTTATCAATATACTATTGAGCGTTTTGGTAAATATACACATACACTTGAACCAGGTTTAAACATCATTATCCCTTTTATGGATGGTGTTGGTCGTAAAATTAATATGATGGAACAAGTTCTTGATATTCCATCACAAGAAGTGATATCGAAAGATAACGCCAATGTACAAATTGATGCTGTGTGTTTTATTCAAGTGCAAGAAGCAGCAAGGGCAGCATATCAAGTTAATCAATTAGAACGTGCTGTGATTAATTTAATGATGACCAATATTCGTACCGTTTTAGGTAGTATGGAATTAGATGAAATGTTATCCCAACGTGATCACATTAATTCTAAGTTACTAAATATTGTTGATGATGCAACAAGTCCTTGGGGAATAAAAATCACGCGTATCGAAATTCGAGATGTTCGTCCACCGGCAGAACTCATTGCGGCGATGAACGCACAAATGAAGGCTGAACGTAATAAACGTGCGGAAATTCTTGAGGCGGAAGGTATTCGTCAAGCAGCAATTTTACGCTCAGAAGGTGAAAAACAATCTGAAATTTTAAAAGCTGAAGGTGAAAAACAATCAGCCTTTTTACAAGCCGAAGCGCGTGAACGTGCTGCCGAAGCTGAAGCTAGAGCAACTCAAATGGTATCAGATGCCATTGCAGCAGGTAATATAAATGCAATTAACTACTTTGTTGCACAAAAATATACTGAAGCGCTACAACAAATTGGTTCAGCTGATAACAGTAAAGTTATTATGGTGCCTCTTGATGCGTCAAGTTTAATGGGTAGTATTGGTGGTATTGCTGAATTGCTTAAAAATACGAAATAGAAATCGAACTTTATGCTTAAACACAATATTTCCTAAAACTTTTTGATAAAAGCTATGGATTATATGTTTGAGTTTTTTAACTTAATCGATTTTGAAGGTAGCGTAATGACTGATTTTTTTATGGTTTTCTATAATTCACCTCATTGGGTGTTTATCGCTTTAGGCGGTATTTTACTGATTGCTGAATTAATTGGCACAAGTGGGTATGGGCTTTGGGCTGGGTGTGCAGCCATAATTGTTGGTTTAATGGCTTGGGCATTACCACTTTCTTGGTCAACTTTATGGATCTTATTTGCAATTCTGACGGTTATATCTGCTTATCTTTGGTGGTTTTGGCTTCGAAGAAATGGACAAGATAAATCCAGCAAAAGTGAAATCAATCAGCCTCAACAAGATTTAATTGGTATAAAAACTACTGTCACTGTCCCTATTATTAATGGTTCGGGAAGAGTAAAAATCAAAGATGGGACTTGGCCAGCCAAGTGTAATCAAGATCTTAACGCGGGCCAGTATGTTGAGGTTATTTCTGTTGATGGTTTAACTTTATATGTGCAACCCTTAAATAGATCATGACATTAGATTGTTTTTATCAAAAATAAAAATACGCGTTCAAACGCGTATTTTTTTATGATCATAAAAGAGAAAAACGAATTACAAAAAAATGTCTTTCATCTGGGTAAATATCTAAAATCACCTTTTTTAAATCACTCAATGTCATATTCTCTTGTTTTGCATGTTCTTCAGTTAATTGTTCAATAGTGATTGGTGTAACACTCACTATTTTTATGGTACAAAAGTATTCATTAGTTTCAAAAGTACCAACACGTAGCTCATCACCAACTTTAAAGTGTGATTCACTCCTATCGCGAATAGTAATAATTTTTAAACCAGCCAAAATATCAGACTTAAAGCGTTGGTAAAAAGTAATATCATTTTGCATAGTAATTCTCCTTGTAGTTAGCCATTCTACAGTTACTCTCCTTATTTACGCTAGGTGTAATTTGAATTTTATGTAATAAATTATTTGCAAATTTAAAACAATATCAACTTGAGAATATCTTTTACAAAAAGATATTCTAAAAAAGGTTTATGGGATTTTTAGTTTTATCATAAAGGATTTTCTATTTTTTGCTGTCCTATTTTGAGGGCGGTTAAACTAGGATGCTATCATGAATAGCATCCTACCAATACTTAGTGTGACATTGACATTTTAATGCCACCTTTTGGAATTGGTACATAAGCGATTTCTTTAGCAGTCCTTTGCTTATTATTGCGTACTTTCAGCACGGTAACACCAAAGAAGATAATATCGTACACAACGAAAATGATTAATATATGATGCATATTATCGTTTTGTTGTGCTGTCAAACTTCTCTCTGCTACAATACGGCAATTATATTCCTCCGCTAAATAAAAGAATCTTTCTAGTTGAGGATCCGAATTGAATAGTTTCAATGCTAGTGCCCAAGTGATACAAATCAACAACCAGATAGCTGGAATGGTAGTTACCCTGATATTAGGTTAGGATTATTGATAAAATCAGCTTGTCCTTTTTCATCAGAAATAATGCAATAATCCGCTAATCAATCCAATCAAAATTGTAGACAGTATACAAACCTCAGCGGTAATTTCTCCTAAATATGTAAGCCAAAATAGCTACTCATAATACCAAACAACGAAAAAATGCAGTAACAGACTAATTTATGAGACAAATGAACAGCCATTTGCATAAGAGGGGGAATAATTGGTGTTTTACTGAGTTAATAAGCAATCACCAAAAACACAATTTGTTGAAGAAGCGTAGGATAAGATCGAATTCAAACACAATACTGACCACAGAAATAAAAACGTCGACAGATGTCGACGAAAAATTAAAAATTTATTTATCAAGCAAAGTGAAAGTTTGCTTATTTTGTGTTGTAGAGTCACTACCAATAAACACATTAAATTTACCTGGCTCTGCAACGTATTGCATTTTGTCATTCCAGAATTTTAACATGTCATATTTAATTGTAAATTTTACTTTACCTTTTCCATGTGGTTTTAAGGTGATATTTTCAAAACCCATCAACTCTTTAACAGGGCGACTAACTGAGGCTGTGACATCTTGCAAGTAGAGTTGAACTGTTTGCATACCTTCCTTATCGCCAATATTTTCAACATTGACTGTAACAACAATTTCACCCTCTTTGTCCATTTCAGGGCTAGATAAAGAAAAATCCATCGCAAAGTCGGTATAACTTAAACCAAAACCAAATGGAAATAATGGCTCGTTTGGGCTATCAAAATACGAAGTTGTATATTTCCCCATATTTTCGGTTCCACGTGGACGGCCAGTATTTAAATGGCTGTAATAAACAGGTATCTGCCCTACATTATTAGGAAAAGACATCGGCAGCTTACCAGAAGGGTTATACTGACCAAATAATACATCAGCAATAGCATTACCCCCCTCAGTTCCTAAAAACCAAGTTTCAAGCATTGCATCAGCTTGAGCATATTCTTCAGTTAATGTTAATGGGCGACCATTCATTAATACAATAACCAATGGTTTTCCAGTTTCTTTTAATGCTTTGAGCAATCGTTTTTGGCTTGCTTGTAAAGATAGATCTGTTCGACTTGATGATTCATGAGCCATGCCTTCGGCTTCGCCCACAAAGGCAATAACAACATCAGATTTCTTCGCTATATTAACTGCTTCGGCAATGATTTTATCCGCTGGCCTATCATCAAATTTGGTGTTTTCTCCATATAAATTTAAAAAACGATATAAATTTACATCATCAGAAAGATTAGCACCAAATGCGTAGCTAACTGATTTTGGGTTCTTAACTGTGTTTTTGATGCCTTCTAATGGTGTTACCGCCAAATTAGTACGCCCAGCCCCCGACCAACTACCTAAAATATCTCGTTTTGAATTAGCCAATGGACCTATTACCGCAATTTTCTTATTTCTGGCTAGCGGTAAGATCTTATTCTCATTTTTTAATAGCACAATGCTACGACGAGCCACATCTCGCGCTTCTTCACGATGTAGGCGGTTATTTGAAAACATTGTCTCGATATCTAATTTTGGATCTAAATAGCGATTAGGATCACTAAATAGCCCCATATCATATTTAAGCTCAAGAACTCGGCGGCAAGCTTGATTTAATTGATCTTCGGTAATAGCCCCTTCTTTCACTAATTCAGGCAAAAATTGTAAGAAATATTCATCATTCATACTCATATCAATGCCAGCTTTAATCGCAACGCGAACCGCATCTTTCGCATCGCTAGCCACACCATGGTTAATTAGCTCCCGAATAGCGCCATGATCACTAACCACAACACCATCAAAATGCCATTGATTGCGCAACACTTCGGTCAATAACCAATGGTTAGCTGTTGCAGGAATACCATTAACACTGACCAGAGAAACCATGACTGCACGGCTACCAGCATCAATTGCTGCTTTATAAGGGACAAGATATTCTTGGAACATTTTTCGTTCACTCATATCTGTACTGTTATATTCACGCCCACCTTCAACTGCACCATAAAGCGCAAAATGTTTTACAGCTGTTGCAAGCGATTTTTTATCAGCAAGCGACTGTTTTTGCATTCTCTCAACAAAAATACGTCCCGCTTCGGATGTTAAATAAGGGTCTTCGCCAAAACCTTCTGACACACGCCCCCATCTTGGATCACGAGTAATATCAACCATTGGAGCCCAAGTGATGTTCAATCCATCGGCTGTGGCTTCTTCAGCAGATATTTCTGCCACTTTAGCCATTACACGACGATCCCAACTTGATGCAATACCTAAATTAATAGGGAATATGGTTCGGTGCCCATGAATGACATCAAACCCAAAAAATAGCGGGATTTTATTCGGAGATTTTAAAGCTCGTTCTTGCATTTGTGACAGATCTGGCTCGACAATGGTATTAAAAATACCACCAACTTCACCCACTTCAATGTTATCAAGCACTTTATCTAAAGTTAAATCGCCCCCAACACTAATCAAACGTAATTGGCCTGCTTTTTCTTGAATCGTCATTTTCGATAATAAATTATCAATAAAAACTTTCTTTGCTTCGCTATTGAGCTCTTGTGCAGACAGATATCCAGAAAAGAGAAGAGGAAGTAAAAATAGAGCTAATTTTTTCATCATAATAAATATTGTTATAATTAAGAGGGTAGACAAGTAGATAGCATAACGTATTCATAAAAAAAAATCTTGTTCTTTACGCTACTTACATTAGTGTTTAAGAAACCGTTTCTGTGATTACCTAATAATTCCATGCTCAAATATAGCTTTTCCTAGAAATTTTTTTACAAAATAAATTGTAATGTTTAAAAGACAATATTGTCGACATTTGCCGACAATATGAATTCCATAAAAGGTTAGTCTCTAAAATTAGTAAACTGAAACGGTTGACCAAATTCGCCATTTTTAACTAACGCCATAGTAGCTTGTAAATCATCGCGCGATTTACCAGTAACGCGAATCTGTTCGCCTTGAACTTGAGCTTGTACTTTAATTTTGCTATCTTTAATTGCCTTTACAATCTTTTTAGCTAATTCTTTATCGATACCCTGTTTTAGTTTAACTGTAACACTATAGAGTTTGCCGCTATGCTCCATTTCTTCAGGGATTTCAAGCGATCCGCCATCAATACCTCGCTTAGCTAATTTGTCGCGTAAAATATCAAGTAATTGTTGCACTTGGAAATCTGATTGGCTTGTAACTTTGATCGTTTCATTTTTTTCATTTAATTCAAACGATGCTTCAACATTTTTAAAATCCCAACGGGTTGTTAACTCTCGGGTCGCATTTTCAACCCCATTTTTAACTTCTGGCATTTGGATTTCTGACACAATATCAAAAGAAGGCATAAATTCTCCTCTTCTAATGGTTAGGATTCTCAATTAAACCACTAATTGTAAATAAAATCATTGTCGCCTAATAATTTAGGCGACTTAAACATGTAAACGTAAATTAATCAATAGTACGAAGTAACTCATTAATGCCCACTTTACCTAAAGTTTTAGCATCTACTTTTTTCACAATAACCGCACAATAAAGGCTATACTTGCCATCTTTGGTTGGTAAGTTACCAGAAACAACGACAGAACCTGCTGGTACTCGCCCATAATGTACTTCACCGGTTGCTCTATCGTAAATTTTAGTGCTTTGACCAATAAATACGCCCATTGAAATGACACTGCCTTCTTCGACAATCACACCTTCCACGATTTCACTACGAGCACCAATAAAGCAATTGTCTTCAATGATCGTTGGATTAGCTTGTAATGGCTCTAAAACACCACCAATACCGACTCCACCTGATAAATGAACATTTTTACCAATTTGCGCACATGAGCCAACAGTTACCCATGTATCAACCATTGTACCTTCATCAACGTATGCGCCGATATTAACATAAGAAGGCATTAATACAGTATTACGCGCAACATATGCCCCTTTACGTGCAATTGCGGACGGAACAACACGGAACCCTTCTTGTTGGAATCTTGCTTCGTCATACTCAGCAAATTTTAATGGAACTTTGTCATAATAGTTAGTCGGACCACCATCAATCAGTTGGTTTTCATTGATTCGGAAAGAGAGCAAAACTGCTTTTTTTAACCATTGGTGAGTAACCCAATCTCCATCAATCTTTTCGGCCACACGCATCTTACCGCTATCTAATAAATGGATGCATTGGTTAATTGCATCGCGTGTTACTACATCTACATTAGATGGTGTTATTTCAGCACGACGTTCAAATGCTGCTTCAATAATAGTTTGTAATTGTTGCATCTCTCGTTTCCTTTAACGTTTAAGTCCGTTAGCAAATAATAAATGGATGAACAGTATAATATAATCCGCTTTGCTTTTTAAGTGGTTTAAGCAGATCACTAAATTCAGCACATTCTCTATCATTTTTTATAATTATCATTTGCGTAAAAAACTAAAACTCTACTATAAATAAAGCCAATAATATCGCTAGTATTCTTGATAAAACCTTATTCAACCTTTTTTATTAAAAATCGTAATTTATTTGGATAGTGGCTCACAAATTCAGATCTTTAAATAACTAGTTATTTTATTCAAATATATGCTCGAACTCTCACAATATTCACAAAAGACATACTATGCATGATTTGGGATTCTCATTATTAGAATTGTTAATAACTGTTTGTATCAGTGCTATTTTAGCCTCTATCGGTATTGAGCATTGGAAAGAGCAACAATTGCAAAATGAATTAGCATCTACAACTAAGCAATTGGCCTATTTTATATACGAAGCACAAATAAAAGCATCAAGTAAAAATGAAAACTATATTATTCATCAATTTTCATCACCTTGGTGTATCTCAATTACCAAGGCTGACAAACCACCTGCATGCAGTGAAGGCATACTTTATTTTATCAAGCCCAATAATTCTGTTCAAATTAGTGAGTTATCAAACAATAAAAGCGCTTTTATTCTAGGGCGTCGCAACATGGCACAAACCATGTCTTTTCAATTAAAAAATAAAATAGGGACCAGTAGAATTTTTGTTTCTTTATTTGGGCGCATTCGATTTTGTGCGGAAAACAGTTATATAGCTAGTTTACCGCCATGTTAAAAGTATCTGGATATTCCTTGCTAGAAATGCTCATTGGTTTGGTACTATCAAGTTTAATAGTTATTGGTATGACTGCTTTTTACGTCAAATTGCAAACAAACATCATGCAATATTATCAAAAAATTCGCTTACAACAAGCCATCGATTTTGGGTTAGCTGGTTTGAAAAAAGATATAAAAAGAGCGGGTTTTATTGCTAATGATCCAAAAAAAATGACAGATAAAGCTATTGAAATTAAGGAACGGGCAAAATGTATTATCCTTCGATATGATAGCGAAATTCGAAATTCTTGGGTTTGGAACAGAGCCAACCCAACAAAGTCAGATGTCTTTACTTATCGCTATAAAGAAAACAACATAGCCTATAGAACAGGATCGTTAGATTGTTTTGGAAGTAAATGGGAAAATTTATTCGATTCAAATGAAATCAAAATAACCCACTTTGCAATAAGGCAATTACCAAATGCTATTAGTTTATCAATCAATGCTGAATTAAGAAAAAACAAACAGATTAAATACTATGTAACTGAAATTATCAAAAATGAAAACCTATTTTAAAAAAAATTCTCCATCATCTGGATTTAGCACTATTTTAATGATGATAATGTTAATGACTGTAGGATTGGGATTATTAATTTGTTTTAATTTACTTATAAACTCATGGCAAAAAACAATCTTGATAGAAATTAAATACTATCAAAAATTTAATCATTCCAGTTCATCTTTAACTTGGGCAATAAGCCAAAATTGGCAACCACCTAAAGCTAATTGGCAATGTATGACTGAACCAACTTATCACTTAAAAGCATGCATAAAACAATCTTTATTAAAAATAGATGATTATGTATTAATAAGGGGCGAGGCCGATGACTTTTTTTTGTATACACTTGCACATTTTGACAATAATCGATTGATTGTGGAAAAAGGACATTGGCTCGATTATTGCCCAGAAAAAAAGGCTATTTATTGTGAATAATAAAAATATAACTGGCTTTAGTCTAATTGAAGTAATGATAGCAACAATACTATTTTCAATGATCATGCTTGGTTTTATCAATTATCAACAAACATTGTTCAACAAACATCGCTATTTTGCCAACAACTTACGTGCTAATAAAATTGCTTTTCAGCTACTTGATAGCTATCCTTATACTATCAGCCAAATAATCCCTTCTGGTTGGCAATATAACATCAACACTCAAATATATAATGCTCAATGTAACATGGTTGTTATAACGATTAAAACTTCCAATAAGCAAACCATCCAACAGCAACGCCTTTTTTGTAATTCACCTTAACATTTATATACTTCATGCCATTTAATTCCCTAACCAGCTATGTAAAATTTTCAGCACTTGCTGTGTTTTTTCAGCATGAACATTGTGACCTGCACCTTCAATCAACTCAATTTTTGAATCTGGAAATTGCGAAAAAATGGCTGGGTAAAATTCATCAACAATGTAAGAAGAATTGCCACCACGAATAAATAGCGTGGGTTTTAACCAAGGTGGTATTGTTTGCCAATCACAAATATGACCATACTGATCATTAATTGCTTGAATATTAAATGACCATTTTTCATTTTTAAAAGATTTTAATAAAAAAAGTATGGTTGGCATGTTAATACCTGCTTGTTCCATTAAATTCATGATCTGTTTTTTATCGGTAACATGATTTTTGAGACAATAAACTAATACTCTTAAAATAGTAGCATTAGCTGAGCGGTGATACTTTATCGGCGCAATATCAATTGCAACAATTTTTTGGATAGTATCTGATATCACTTGTGACAGTTGCAAAGCAACTTTGCCGCCCATAGAGTGACCAATTAATATCACATCATTTAAGCGTAAATCATGACAAAGCTCGGCAACATCTTCAGCCATAGCTTGATAACTTATCTGATCAGACCAAGGTGAATTTCCATGATTACGTAAATCAACTTGAATTGTTTGATAATGTTGCACAAAATCTTTTGCTAGCATATTCAAATTATCTAAACTGCCAAAAACGCCATGCAAAAACACTATCGGCTGCCCATCACCCTGTAATTTGTAATTTAATTTCATAGACTAATTTAATCCATTATTTTAAGTGGCATTATTATACGTCTATTTTCAGCGCTATTACCGATTAATTCAATAACCAAAACTTGCATAACTATGATAGAATTTAACCCAAATTTTTTAAATAGTGTTAAGGCATATGTTTCAAAATAACCCTCTACTGGCACAATTAAAGCAAGAACTTCATGAACAAACCCCACGCGTTGAAGGCATTGTTCGAGCACATGAAAAAGGATTTGGTTTTTTAGATGTAGATAATAAAAAAAGCTATTTCATCCCTGTTGCTAAAATGAAAAAGGTTTGTAATGGCGATAAGGTTTCTGGGGCTGTAATCAGTAATAACGGTAAAGAAACTTTTGAACCTGAATGTCTAATCGAGAGTGCATTACAAAAATTTATTGGCAAAATAGGTTTTCAAGATCGTGCAATGGTTATTTATCCTGAAAATATGCCCGCTAATTTTGCCATTCGTTGTAAAGCACACAATCAAGTTAGCGAAAAGCTAAAAGAAGATGATTGGGTTGTTGCAATGCTCACTTCTCACCCGTTACAAGAAAAAAGTAACCATTTTTTTGCTGAAATTACTCGTTTTGTTGCTGACAGTAATTCTCCTTACCAACTTTGGCTAAAAACATTAGCTCGTTATGATTTAGAAACGATCCCTCCACACACCGAAGTATTAGAAATTAACGATGCAGAGCTTAATAATCGTCAAGATTTAACTGATGTTAATTTTTTCACTATTGATAGCGAAGATACCGAAGATATGGATGATGCAATTACGGTTTCTAAAAGTGAACATGGCCATTATCAACTTATGGTTGCTATTGCCGACCCCACCGCTTATATATTACAAGACAGCGCATTGGATCATATTGCAAAAATTAGGAATTTTACAACTTATTTGCCAGATTTTAATATTCCCATGCTACCCAAAGAGCTTGCTAATGAACTATGTTCATTAAAAGCAAATCAAAAAAGACCTGCAATGATATGTAAAATAAATATTGACCAAGCAGGCAATATGATTACCGATGACATCACCTTTATGCCGGCTTGGGTTGCATCGAAAGCTAAACTAACTTATCGTAATGTTTCCGATTTTCTAGAAAATAGTAATGAATTAGCAACTAACAACCCTAGTATTAAGCAGCAACTTAGCTGGTTAGCTGACTTAGCTAATATTCGCATAATGTGGCGACAAACTCATGCACTCGTTTTTAAAGATAATGGCGATTATCGTTTTGATCTAAATGAAAACCGCCAAGTTAAATCAATCATTAAAGAAACTCGTCGAATTGCCAATCATATTGTTGAGGAAGTCATGATTCTGGCAAATCAAGCTTTAACATTACAATTACAAAATAAAATTGGCTTTGGAATTTTTAATATTCATTCGGGGTTTGATAATAAATATATCGAACAAGTGCTAAATTTTCTCAACAATAACGGGATTACTGAATTTGATAAAGAATCTCTATTATCTTTTGATGGCTACGTAAAGTTACGTCAGATGATCGACAATATCCCATTTTTAGCCACAAGGCTTCGCAAATTTCAAAGTCCTGCAGACTTTTCAATTGAGCCAAAGCCTCATTTTGGTTTAGGATTTGATGCTTATGCAACATGGACATCCCCAATACGTAAATATGGCGACATGATCAACCATCGGCTAATCAAAGCATATATTCGCTTACAAGAGCTAATTCCACCTGATAAAGAACAACTAAAAACCATGAATGAAAGGCGAAAGATGTTACGCTTTGCTGAGCGTGATATGGCTGAAAACCTTTATGCTCAATACTTATCAGATAAAATCGGTGAAAGTTACACAGCTGAAATTATTGATATCAATCGTGGTGGAGCTCGAGTTCGTTTATGTGATATAGGCGCTTTTGCATTTGTACCGCTTTCAATGATTCATTCAGTCAAGGAAGAAATCACCGCCCTACCCGATGAAGGAATAATCAAAATCGAAAATAAAGTTTGCTACAAACTTGCTGATATTATTTCAGTTGTAATTCACCAAGTTAAAAGCGAAAATCAATCAATTATTGTAAAATTAACTAATAATAAAGAGTAAAATAAGATTATTCTCGCTTGAATATTTTGCCTCATTTGTATTAGTTACCCCCCTGATATAAATCAGGGGGAAGCAATAAATAAAATTGACAATATTTTTAATATTTAACCACTTTTTTTTACTCATAATATTTGCTATCTTTCGCCATTCTAAATGGCGAATATTATGCTTTAAATAAACAAAAATTTGCAGAGGAGGTTTTAATGTCAATTCACGGACATGAAGTATTGCGTATGATGGAAAGAAACAATTACACAGAATCTTCCTTATTTAATGCTATCAAAAATAAGTTTGGTGAAAACGCCGTATTTCACACCTGCTCTAAATCTAACATGAATGCCGAGCAACTTATTGCTTTTCTAAAAGCGAAGGGTAAATTTAAGCCTTCTGTTGCTCATAAATCTGAATTTACCGTCGATAATAAAAAAATATGCAAACATTAGGAAGAAGTAATTATATCTAATGTAAGCTTTTTATAAATTTAATTTAATCTACTGGTATTATTTAAAAAAATAAGAGTATATAATTTCCGGCTATATTAATAATTGTTATAAGCGATTTTTGTTATAAAAATGCAACTAAATGAGTAATACTGTTACTCCCTTTGAAATTAACCGAATTGAAATTAACCGAAATAACTAAAAATATGCTCATGGAATTTGATAAATGAAAGTAAGTAAAATCCTTATATGCACCATTATTTCTATTCTTGCCGCAGGCTGTGCAAAAAAAAATTTGCCTACAAAAAATAGCGAGGCAATTTCAAAGACAGAGCAACTATCTTTATTAAAACAGCAAACAGAAGCTAATGACCCCTATGTCGTTGATGCTAAAACTCAATTGCTGCAAATTATTGGCGATAAAAATTTCGACAACTATGTTATTAAACGTGGCATCTTAAATTGTAAAAGTGACAATACCCCATCATCTTGTGTATTAAGTTTTTATCTGAACGAAAATTATAAGTTAAAATATGATAGGCAACTTAAAAAAGTAGTTGAAGAAAATCAAGCTGAACATAATATTGAATTAAGCAAAATAAAAGCAACTGAAAACAATATTAAAAATTATTGCCAGTATTCGGCTGATTTTGTTACTGCAATTTATACCAAAGATACCACTAAAATAAAGCAATACTTTCAGCCACAATTCAAAATGTCTGAACAAGATATCTTATCCTTACAAACAAAGATTGCCAAAGATAACTATTCTCACTTCCTGATCGATGAAAATCCTAGCATTCTTCAAGAGATCAAAGTAGATTATGTTGAAAAATGCTTGAGTGATCCAAAAAAAAATATTATCAATTACTTCAATATTTTTAGATAATAATGCGAGTCTGTATGTACAACTTATTACCCAATACCCCTTTTAGTAAAAAGCTAATTAGCAAGGTGCTTTGCATGGCTTGCGTTTCTTGCATTAGTTTTTCTTCGTGGGCTTTCTCATTTGATGATGTAGCTGAAAAAGCAGAAAAACTCTCCAAAAAGGCTTATGTTCAACCATCTAAAAATATTCCAAATGAATTAGCATCTTTACAATTTGCTGATTATCAAAAAATCCTATTCAATCATCAAAAAGCCTATTGGGGCGATCGAAAAAATCGTTTCAAACTTGAGTTTTATCATGAAGGGATGTACTTTGATGTTCCAATAAAAATCAATGAAATTGTCGATAATAAAGTCAACCCAATCGAATATGATCCAAATTATTTTGATTTAAGCCCAATCAATCTCGATAAACTAAGCAGTAAAGATCTTGGGTTTGCTGGTTTTAAAGTCCATTATCCAATTAATAATCCAACAAAAACTGATGATGAAATTTTTTCGGCTCTTGGTGGCAGCTATTTTCGTGCTGTAGGAAAAGATCAACATTATGGTCTTTCAGCTAGAGGTCTTGCCATTGACACTGGTGAAATGTCTGGGGAGGAGTTTCCGCGTTTTAAAGAATATTGGATTGAAAGACCTGAACCTAATCAAAAACACTTGGTTATCTATGCATTACTCGATTCGCCTAGTGTAACTGGTGCTTATAAAATTACGCTTGTACCAAGTATTGATACGACGATCACCGTACAAGCAAGAGTATTTTTCCGCAATTCAGTAAAAAAATTAGGTATTGCACCATTGACTAGCATGTTCTTATTTGGCCCTAATTATCCATCACCATTGCTAAATTACCGCCCTGCAATGCATGATTCTAATGGCCTTTCGATCTTAGCTAGCAATAATGAGTGGATATGGCGTCCATTAAATAACCCTAAACGTTTATCGTTTTCATCTTATAGTTTAGAAAACCCGAAAGCATTTGGGTTAATTCAGCGTGATAAAGGTTTTGATGATTATCAAGATCTTGATGATCACTATGAACAACGACCAAGTGTTTGGGTAGAAATACTAAACAACTGGCAAAAAGGTCGTGTTGAATTAGTTGAAATCCCAACAGCTGATGAGACTAACGACAATATCGTTGCATTTTGGGTGCCAGAAAAACAATACCAAGCTGGTGATGTGCTTGATACTAAATATCGATTACATTATACCTTAAACGAAAAACAACGTTATCCCAATAATGTTGCACAAGCAATTAGTACACGCTTATCGCTAGGCGATATAAAACAAGCTAATTTAATTCGTAAACTTGATGGCTCTAATGCATACGTAATTGATTTCGCAGGCCCTGAATTATCAGAAAAAGATCCAGTTAAAGTGATTTCAAGCATTAATAATGGTGCTATTGTAAGTTGTGACGTGCAATACAATCCAATAATTAAAGGTTGGCGAGTCATTGTTCGATTCAACGTTGAAGATAATAAAAAAGCAACAGATATTCGTATACAACTTGCTTCGCAAGCAACCAATGAAGTGATTTCTGAAACGTGGAGTGGGCAATACCCCGCACAATAATTATTATAATAAGATAAAAATATGAAAAAAGATTACTTTGCAAATCTTTCTGGCGCTAAAGTTTGGCGTCAGAAATTTGAAGATAATGCGATTCCACCTGACGATGTCGAGTTTTTAAAATATCGTTTAAACCAAGTTGGCGATACTCGTTCTTTTATTGATGAGCGGCAACAACAACCAAGTTATCCTGAAGTGGATCGCGTTTCGATTCAACCCCAGATCTGGAACCAACGCTTTACTAGCAAAGCAAAGCATGGTACTAATATCCTTGCCTTAATTCGCCGTTTTATTATGTTTGCCCTCATTGCAGTACAAACATACTACGGAACCACTTATCTATCATCGTTATTGCCTTATCAAAGCTGGCAAAAAATCAATTTCATGGCTAATTGGGATATCAATCCTGAATTAGCTGTTTACAGCATAATACCTTATATTATTCAAGGCGCGATTATTACCTTATTTGCGATTTTATTTTGCTGGATCTCTATTGGATTTTGGACCAGTATTATGGGATTAATTTTAGCCGTAATGGGTAAAGATCGTTATACTATCCAAATTCCCACAGATCCAGCAGCGCATATTAATAGCAAGCATCGAACCGCATTAGTCATGCCCATTTGTAATGAAGATGTTGCTCGGGTTTTTGCTGGTTTACAAGCTACTTATCAGTCTTTAGCTGAAACAGGTCACGCAGCTTGTTGTGATTTTTATATATTAAGCGATACTAATGATCCAGATCTGTATGTTAACGAGCTAAAAGCTTGGGCTGAATTTAATGCAACGAAACAAAACAATGGCTGTAATATCTTTTATCGTCACCGAAAACGTAGAGTGAAACGTAAAAGTGGTAATATTGATGATTTTTGCCGTCGTTGGGGGCATCAGTACGAATACATGATGATCCTTGATGCTGATAGTATCATGACTGGCGATTGTATTTTGAAAATGATTGCCATGATGGAAATGACACCTAAAGCAGGTATTTTACAATCTCCACCAAAATCGGTAAGAATGACCACCCTTTACGGTCGTATTCAACAATTTGCCAACCAAATTTACAGCGATATTTTTTGTTCTGGTACACACTTCTGGCAATTAAGCGAAGCTCAGTATTGGGGGCACAATGCAATGATTCGCTTAAAACCATTTATTGAGCATTGCATACTATCACCGCTCCCAAAACGGAAAGAACCAATTCATATTTTATCGCATGATTTGGTTGAAGCCTCCCTTATGCGCCGTGCTGGCTATGGCGTTTGGATCGCTTATAATATGAATGGTAGTTACGAAGAACTACCAGGTAATATGATAGAAGATCTAAAACGAGACAATCGCTGGTGTATGGGAAACTTGATTAATTTAAGATTAATCTTCAAAAGTGGGATTAAATTGACACACCGCATAATGTTTGCAACCAGTGGCATGGCCTATATTTCATCATTATTGTGGTTGGTGTTTTTAATATTCTCAACCTTATTATTATTAGTGTTTAATATTTCCGAACCTCAATATTTCTTCCAACCTAACCAATTTTACCCAACTTGGCCAAGGTGGGATGAGCAATTGGCTATTCAACTACTTTCAACCACGATGGTTTTATTGTTTGCACCTAAATTCTTCAGCTATGGCATTATAATAGCGAGAACGAGAGCAAAAGATGTTGGTGGTATTATTAAATTAACTCTATCGATATTTGTTGAAATGATTTGGTCAATGATCTTAGCTCCAATACGGATGATCTTCCATAGTAAATTTGTACTTAAAGCTTGGATGGGCAGTAAAATCCAATGGAAATCTCCGTCCCGAAGTGATGATGCGCTAACGTGGGGGGAATCATTTTATTTTTGTTGGCCATTATCATTATTAGGTATTGTATGGTTAGCTGTGATTATCTGGTTAAACCCACAATTTACTTATTGGTATATAGCCATATTGATACCTTTAACCATTTCTCCTTTAGTGATTAGAGTATCTGGGCTTTCAAGCATTGGTATGAAAGCAAAGAAAATAGGATTATTCTTAACACCAGAAGAAACACATCCAGCAAGAGCTGTCACACTCACTGGAGAATATTTAGTTAAAACCGAAGCGGCATTTGTTGAGCATGGCTTTATTATAGCATTAGTCGATCCTATCTATAACGCACTTGCTTGTGCATTATCCACTTCTCGACATTTACCTAATACTAAAAATCAGCAAAAACGTATTGAGCTTATTGAACAATATCTGCAAACTGATTTAGAAAAAATCAATAAAGAACAACAGTTAGCAATTTTAGAAGATCCAATTATTCTTTCTGCATTACATCACCATATTTGGCAACAGCAAGAAAAATACGACAACTTATTTGCTTTGTGGCAAAATGAACGCCAACAATAAAAAATAGGGCCTATGCCCTATTTTTCTTCTTTTTAGTAACTAATCAAATCCATGGATATTTTTATGACTTGGCAACCTTCCGCATCTATTAATAATTTACTTAAACGTGCAAAAATTATTTCTCAAATACGTCAATTTTTTGCTGATCGTTGTATTTTAGAAGTTGAAACACCAACTTTAAGCCAATATGCAGTTACCGATGTGCATTTAAGCTCTTTTCATTCTACTTTTTTAAAACCCGGTGAATTTAATGAACAGCAAGGGCAAAAGATGTCATTAATTACCAGCCCTGAATATCACATGAAGCGTTTACTTGCTGCAGGTAGTGGCCCTATTTACCAAATGTGTAAGTGCTTTCGTAATCATGAAGAAGTCAGTCGTTACCATAACCCAGAATTTACCATGCTTGAATGGTATCGCATCCAATTTGACATGATGCAAATGATCAACGAAGTCGATGATTTACTGCAAACTATTTTGGATTGTGAATCTGCTGAGCGTATTTCTTACCAAAAAGTATTTCAACGCCATTTGAATATTGATCCATTAGAAGCTGATCATACAACATTAATCAATGCGGCAAACCAGTTGGATATTGGCATTAATGCCGAAAGTTATGATAAAGATGGATTACTACAATGCTTGTTCGCTTTTGGTATTGAACCTTATATTGGTCAAGATAAACCTATTGCAGTGTATCACTTCCCAGCATCACAAGCAGCATTAGCTGCTATCAGCACAGAAGATCATCGCGTAGCGAGTCGTTTTGAGTTCTACTACAAAGGTGTTGAACTTGCTAACGGCTTTAAAGAACTTACAAACCCACAAGAACAACGAATGCGTTTTGAACAAAATAATTTAGATCGTACCAAGCTAAATCTACCTACACAAAATATTGACATTGAACTCCTTGCCGCAATGGAAGCAGGACTACCCGACTGTGCTGGTGTTGCTGTAGGGTTAGACCGTTTAATTATGATCGCGCTAGATGGCAATAACTTAAATGAAGTCATGTCATTTACTTTTGAAAGGGCTTAATTATGTTCAATGCTTTGGGATTAACCGAATGGCTCGCCATAATTATTGGCATAGTCGCCCTAATTTTACTTGTGATTTTAATAAAATCTAAATTATTAATTAATAATTTACATCAACTATTTGCGTTGCAACTAACCCAGAAAAATGAAGAGAATCGATCATTAATAACCCAAACAAAACAACTGGAACTCCAGTTAGATGACTATCGACAACAAAATCTAGCGCAAAACGTTAAAATTAGTGAACTCAAAACACGTTTAGAAGAAACGTTAAGAGCAACACAAGAACGTCAAAGTATACTAGAACATAGTGAACAACGACTTACGACTCAATTTGAAAATTTAGCCAACCGTATTTTTGAACACAGCGGTAAAAAAATTGAACAACAAAATAAACAAAGTCTTGATTTTTTACTTTCGCCACTCAAAGAGCAACTAGAAGGTTTCAAAAAGCAAGTGCAAGATAGTTTTGGTCAAGAAGCAAAAGAGCGTCACACATTAACGCATGAAATTCGTAATTTACAACAGCTTAATGAGCAAATGAGCAAAGAGGCAAATAACCTAACTAATGCACTAAAAGGCAATAATAAAACCCAAGGGAACTGGGGCGAATTTATCCTAAGCCAAATTCTAGATAATTCTGGATTACGATCAGGTTATGAATATGAAACTCAAGTCAACTTAACAAACGAAAGCAATCAACGATTACAACCCGATGTCATTGTTCACTTACCACAAGGGGGAGATGTAGTCATCGATTCAAAAGTAACTTTAGTTGCCTATGAGCGCCATTTCAATAGTGATGATGAAACAGTGAAAACAAAAGCGATGAACGAACATTTAGCCTCTGTTCGTAATCACTTAAAACAACTTAGTCAAAAAGATTATCATAAACTGATTGGTATTAATTCATTAGATTATATTTTGATGTTTATACCTGTGGAACCTGCATTTCTTAGCGCTATAGACAACGATCCTACATTAATCAATGATGCTATGAAAAATAATATTATGATAGTCAGCCCAACCACTTTGCTAGTTGCATTAAGGACTATTCATAATTTATGGCGATTTGAGTACCAGAACCGTAATGCTGAACTTATTGCCGATAGGGCAAGCAAATTGTACGACAAAATGCGCGGTTTTGTTGAAGATATGGAAAACTTAGGTAACTGTTTAGATAAAGCTCAACAGACCTATCAAAATTCTATGAACAAATTATCGAAGGGTCGTGGTAATGTAATTGGACAAATAGAACGGTTTCGTGAAATGGGTATCGAAGTAAAAAAACCGATAAACTCAGATATTGCTTCACTGGCAATAGAGGAATCGAATAACAAAGATGAAATTGAAACCTAACAGGCTTTAACAATACTTGTCACATGATAAATAAACAAAACCTAGATTCACGATTATTTGAAATAAGTGTATACTCATCGAACGTAACGAGGAATTGAATATGGCAAAAAAACAAGATAAAGAATTAAGTTTCGAGGAAACACTTAAACAACTTGAAACCATTGTAAATCAACTAGAAAACGGCGAACTGCCTTTAGATGAGGCTCTAAATGAGTTCGAAAAAGGAATAAAATTAGCAAAAGCAGGTCAAAAGCAGTTACAGAAAGCGGAACAACGCATTGATATTTTATTATCTGAAAATAGTGATGCCGAACTGTCAGAATTTACAAATGATGATAATGAATAGTTTAAAACCGTTACAAGAACGAATTGATTCGTTTTTAGCTACATGCATTGCGCAAATTGAAAGTTCAAAACTCCAACAAGCAATGAGTTATAGCTTACTGGCTGGAGGTAAACGAATTCGACCAATTTTAGTCTACTTAACAGGTCAATTGTTCAATTGCCCTCTTTCTAAATTAGATGAAGCTGCTGCTGCTATTGAGTCTATTCATACTTATTCATTGATTCATGATGATCTGCCGGCAATGGATAATGACGATTTACGCCGAGGCAAACCAACCTGCCATATCCAATTCGGTGAAGCTCAGGCTATACTTGCTGGTGATGCCTTACAAAGTTTTGCCTTTTTATTATTAGCAAAAAGTGAACGCCTTGATTCAAATGCCAAGATTAATATGATAACCGAACTTGCACATGCTAGTGGCGCTACTGGCATGTGCCTAGGTCAATCGTTGGATTTGTTGGCTACACATCAGTCAATTAGTGTGGAACATTTGCAAAATATTCATTGCTATAAAACAGGTGCTTTAATCAAAACAGCGATCCGTTTGGGCGCATTTGCTAGTGGCGAAATAGCGCAGCCTTATCAACTAATGCTTGATAACTACGCCGAATCAATTGGTCTGGCATTTCAAATTCAAGATGACATTTTAGATGTCATTGGCGAACAATCAATAATGGGTAAACCAAAAGGTTCAGATCTCATTCATGAAAAAAGCACATATCCAGCATTAATTGGACTGGATAATGCGATAAAGCTAACTCAACAACTTTATCAACAAGCTATCGATAGTCTTAAGCAAATACCTTATAATACGCAACCTTTGCATGACCTTGCTGGTTTTATTATTAATCGCAATAATTAGTAACTAACTAAAATATCACATAATGAATTTAAATAATTACCCTTTGTTAAAACAAATCAACTCGCCCGAGGATTTAAGATGTTTTCCTCAGTCGCAGTTATCCTCTATTTGCCTAGAGCTTAGGCAATATTTACTAACATGTGTTAGTCAATCAAGTGGTCATTTAGCATCGGGATTAGGTGTGGTTGAATTAACTACCGCACTACATTATGTCTATTACACTCCCTTTGATAAAATTATTTGGGATGTAGGGCATCAGGCTTATCCTCACAAAATTTTGACTGGTCGCAGAGATCAGATGCTCACTATTCGCCAAAAAGGGGGGCTTCATCCATTTCCTCATCGTAATGAGAGTGAATATGATGTGCTAACTACAGGGCACTCTTCAACTTCAATTAGTGCAGCGCTAGGAATTGCCATTAGCGAACAAAAAAAACAATCGGGAAAACAAGTAGTCGCGGTTATTGGCGATGGTGCATTAACAGCAGGTATGGCATTTGAAGCAATGAATCATGCTGGTCATATCAAACCCGATATGCTAGTGATTGTTAATGACAATGATATGTCGATTTCCGCAAACACTGGAGCACTTAACCAACATCTTACTCAAATTTTATCAAGCAAAGCCTATACATCTTTTCGGGAAAGTGGCAAACGTGTATTGGCCAATATTCCTCCTCTAAAAGAGCTCTTTAAAAAAACGGAAGAACACTTAAAAGGCTTAGTCACGCCTGCAACCTTATTTGAAGAGCTTGGTTTTAATTATATTGGCCCTGTTGATGGGCACGATATAGATAGTTTAGTTACGACTTTACAAAAAGTTCGCCAATTAAAAGGTCCACAGTTGCTTCATGTGATTACGCAAAAAGGTAAAGGCTATGAGCCAGCTGAAAAAGATCCGACATTATGGCATGGAGTACCTAAATTCAATCCTAATGATGGCATATTACCTGCCACGCCAAGAGCAATCCCAACGTATTCGCAAATTTTTGGCGATTGGCTATGTGAAATGGCGAAAAATGATAACCGTTTAATGGCGATAACACCTGCAATGGGTGAAGGTTCAGGCATGACAAAGTTTGCCAATCGTTATCCAGATCAATTTTTTGATGTTGCAATAGCAGAACAACACGCGGTTACATTAGCGGCTGGGTTTGCAATTAGTGGTTTAAAACCTATTGTTGCCATCTATTCAACTTTTTTACAACGTGCTTACGATCAAGTCATCCACGATGTCGCCATTCAAAACTTACCAGTACTGTTTGCCATAGATCGTGCTGGGATTGTTGGTGCGGATGGCGAAACTCATCAAGGAGCATTTGACTTAAGTTATTTACGTTGCGTGCCCAATATGGTTATTATGACGCCAAGTGATGAAAACGAGTGTCGACAAATGCTTTATACCGGTTATTTACATAACGGGCCTGTAGCAGTGCGTTATCCTCGTGGTGAAGGTACTGGAGCACAATTAAAACCATTAGAAGTAATCCCTTTAGGGCAATCGAAATTATGTCGAGAAGGAAAAAATATTGCTTTACTTAATTTTGGCACTTTACTAACCGAAGTATTACAAGCAGCAGAGCAAATCGATGCTACAGTCATTGATATGCGTTTTGTAAAACCATTAGATGAAAAAGTCCTTTTGCAGATTAGCCAAACACATAATATACTAGTCACCATTGAAGAAAACAGTATTAAAGGCGGAGCCGGTAGCGGCGTCGGTGAATATTTATTATCGAAAAAAATAAAATGTGATATTTTAAATATTGGGTTGCCCGATAAATTTATTTCTCAAGGATCTCAAAACGAAGTAAGGCAAGAAATAGGGTTAGATCCAAAGCACATTATCGATAAAATTAATAATTTTATGAATCAATAGGTTAAATATGGAAACTCAAGCTGTCACTATTCAAATTTTTGGAAGAACATTAAAATTTAATTGTCCGATTGATGAAGTTAACGCACTTAATAGTGCTGCAAAAGATCTCGATACGCGCTTAACAAATTTACGAGAAAAATCGCCACAGATCACCAGTGATCAACTTATTATGACGGCTGCACTGAATATTTCTTATGAACTTACAAAAGAAAAAGAAAAAAGTAATGAATTTAGCGATCGGCTAAAAATGTTACAACAATTACTTGATTCTGCCCTAAATACCAACAATTAATGTAATTAATTGTAAATTTAATACAAATAATCTTGTATGATTCGTCAAATTTTGTATTATGATATCTATCTCTGAGATGCTCGCTATATGGGTTAGTCCCCTGAGCCGATATTCTTATTTTTAGAACGGAGTGACTTTTAGTTGGTGTGTATGCCTTACTTGTAAGGAAACCTAAAAATTAAAACACGATGTTCACCTTGAACCTTGGGTTCAAGGGTTACGACCTTAACGGCATCTTGGAGTGCTTTTTCGACCTTTCAGCAAGTGTAAAAACTGATGAATATTAGGCAACTTATCCGTCAAAAAAGACGGCAATTACACCCTACTGAACGCGACATTGCGCAACAAGTTATATACCAAAAAATTGCCCATCATCAAGCGATAAAAACAGCAAACAATATTGCTATATTTTTATCATTTGATGGCGAAGTTGAAACTAAGCCCATTATTGAATATTTATGGGAAAAAAATAAATCTGTCTACTTACCCATTATCAATCCTTTGGTGCCCACAGATTTGCTTTTTTTGCAATATACTAAACAAACTTCACTTATTAAAAATAAATTTGGTATATTAGAGCCTGAATTAAATCAATCAAAGATACTGCCTTACCATCAACTTGATATCGTATTTACACCACTCGTGGCTTTTGATCAACGAGGTTATCGTATGGGAATGGGAGGCGGATTTTACGACCGATTACTAGCAAATTATCAAGCCCAACAAATTTTACCTATTGGGCTTGCTTTTGCTTGCCAAAAAGTACAGCATATTGACAACAAACCATGGGATATTCGGTTGCCAGAAATTATTTATGCTTAAATTTATTAATATATTTTATTTTTAGATATAAAAATAACTTACCACTAAACAATAATATTATTTTTAAACCTCTAAACCTATTTTTTATAGTATAAAAAGCTTACTTTGCCTTTTTACTATGCACTACCATCAAACAGGTATATTTTAGTTATTTAATATACAGAAAATTAATTGAATATTTCATTTACTCAAGCATTGTTAATAAACTAGGGACGGCTATAGGCATGCATGCTATTGATAAATTAAATTTAAGAAACAAGGTTTTATTAATCAAGTGAATAACAAGGGATTGGCGGTAATTGATCAATCAGTTACAGATAAAAAACGCTATTCGCTACGTAATTCAACAAGCACCGTTAACTTGTCTGATAATGTAAAACGACATAAATTATAGGGTGACGCTATTATTCTTTATACAAAAAATTCAAGATTTTTGCTAAACGATAACGCCATTCTAATATAAAAAAACCGACCCTAACAGGTCGGTTTGTAAATTTATGTTTGCTTACTGTCTAGCTTCGATATTATCACCAACTAAATCCAAATGAATGGTTTTACCTGGGACTAATTTGCCTGACAGTATTTGTTGCGCTAATGGATTTTCAATCTCTTGTTGAATTGCGCGTTTTAACGGTCTTGCACCATAAATTGGATCGAAGCCCACTTTAGCAAGATATTCAAGCGCTGCATCAGTAATATCCATTTGGTAACCACGTTCATCTAAGCGTTTTTCAACATGCGCCAACTGAATTTTTGCAATCGCTTTGATGTTTTCTTGACCTAATGGGTGGAATACCACTGTTTCGTCAATACGATTAATAAATTCTGGTCTAAAATGTTTAGTTACAACTGTCATTACTAGAGCTTTCATTTCGTCATAACTTAGATCAACTTGACCTTGAATTAAGTCAGATCCTAAGTTTGATGTCATAATTATGACGGTATTACGAAAATCAACCGTGCGACCTTGACCATCCGTTAAACGCCCATCATCTAATACTTGCAGTAAGATATTAAAGACATCTGGGTGCGCTTTTTCAACTTCATCAAGTAATATCACTGAGTATGGACGACGCCTTACTGCTTCGGTTAAATAACCCCCTTCTTCATAACCGACATAGCCAGGAGGTGCGCCAATTAAGCGAGCAACGGAGTGTTTTTCCATAAACTCTGACATATCAATACGTACCATGGCATCTTCGCTGTCAAACATAAAGTTAGCCAGTGATTTGCAAAGTTCGGTTTTACCGACCCCTGTTGGTCCTAAAAAGAGGAACGAGCCAATTGGTTTATTAGGATCAGAAAGCCCAGCCCGACTACGACGAATCGCATTAGCTACAGCAACAACCGCTTCATTTTGACCTATTACACGTTTATGTAAGGCATCTTCCATATGTAATAATTTGTCTTTTTCGCTCTCAAGCATTCTAGAAACTGGAATACCGGTCGCTTTAGACAACACCTCAGCAATTTCGTTATCAGTCACTTTGTTGCGCAATAACTTCATTGTTTTGCCTTCTAACTGTGTTGCTGAAGCAAGTTTCTTTTCGAGTTCTGGAATTTTACCGTATTGTAATTCAGACATTTTATTCAGATCACCAGCGCGACGTGCTTGCTCTATTTCAGTACGTGCTTTTTCAAGTTCAGCTTTAATGCTTTGCGTACCCGAAACAGCCGCTTTTTCTGACTTCCATTCTTCTTCAAGTGATGCATATTCTTTTTCTTTTTCAGAAAGTTCATCATTTAGCATCTCAAGACGTTTTTTACTAGCATCGTCAGACTCTTTTTTAAGCGCTTGTTGCTCAAGTTTGAGTTGAATAATACGCCTTTCAAGTCGATCTAACGATTCCGGTTTTGAATCCATTTGCATACGAATACTTGATGCCGCTTCATCAATTAAATCAATCGCTTTGTCAGGTAACATGCGATCAGAAATATAACGATGCGATAACGTTGCCGCAGCGACAATGGCTGGATCGGTAATTTGCACATGATGATGCAATTCATAACGTTCTTTTAATCCTCGCAAAATAGCAATCGTGTCTTCAACAGTTGGCTCGGCAACATACACTTTTTGAAAACGGCGCTCTAACGCAGGATCTTTTTCAATATATTGGCGATATTCGTCTAACGTTGTTGCACCAACGCAATGTAATTCCCCTCGAGCCAATGCTGGTTTTAACATATTACCAGCATCCATTGCACCATCGCTTTTCCCTGCACCAACCATGGTATGGATTTCGTCAATAAATAATATAATACGGCCTTCTTCTTTCGCTAAATCTTTAAGTACGGCCTTTAAACGTTCTTCAAATTCGCCACGATATTTTGCACCTGCAATCAAGGCACCCATATCTAATGATAAAACGCGTTTATTACGCAATCCTTCAGGTACTTCACGGTTAACGATACGTTGTGCTAATCCTTCAACAATAGCGGTTTTACCTACGCCCGGCTCACCAATTAATACGGGATTATTTTTAGTACGACGTTGTAATACCTGAATAGTTCGACGAATTTCTTCATCACGCCCAATAACAGGATCAAGTTTGCCTTGTTCTGCTCGTTGCGTTAAATCAATGGTATATTTTTTCAACGCACCGCGTTGATCTTCTGCATTAGGATCATTCACGTTATCACTACCTCTTACTTGATTGACGGCTTGGCTAAACTTGTCTTTATTGACACCTGATTTTTTAAGAATATCACTTAGGCTCCCTTTATCTTCTAAAGCAGCTAAGATAAAGAGCTCTGATGATATATAACTGTCACCATTTTTTTGCGATAATTTATCGCACAAATTAAGTGTACGGACAAACTCTTGTGATGGAATAACCTCCCCACCCACACCCTGAACTTGCGGTAATCGATCAATCGCCTGAGTTAATTCTTGTTGTAAAATAGCTACATTTGCACCCGCTGAAGCTAACAATGGCGCTACACTGCTGCCTTCTTGATTAAGCATGGCTGATAGAACATGCACAGGCTCTATATATTGATTGTCTTTACCTAATGCCATTGACTGCGCATCAGCTAAAGCTTGTTGAAACTTGTTTGTTAATTTATCTAACCTCATCGTATTTATCTCCTGAGCAATAGATTTGAGTTAAACGTGTATACATTCAACCCATTTGCATGATATCTAAATGAGTGTTGCAACCTAAATTTCAAGAGCAAATTTAAAATATTTTTTATAAAATTTGTACAGTAAATTAGCGAGTATTTAAAAAACTTAATTAGCATCAAAATAAAGTTGTTTGCAATATATAAATACACGTTCAACCAGTGTTGAAAGATGACAAATCAACTTTTATCCATTATATTAACACCTTTATTTTGTTAGGCGTGCTAACCGTGGTTCGTAACCCATCCCACGTAAAAAAACTAGGAATACAACATGTTCAAAATAGCCAAAGAGTTTCAATTTGATGCTTGTCATATGCTAGATGGACACAATAAAAAGTGTCATAACCTGCATGGTCATACTTACCGCTTATTAGTCGAAATTAGCGGTGATCTTATCGATAGTGGTTCAAGTCAAGATATGGTAATGGATTATGCCGATCTAAAAATGATTGTTAAAAAGTATATTGTCGATCCTTTTGATCACGCTTACCTTTATAATCAAAATAATAGAAATGAGTGCCGTATTGCTACATTATTGCAAGAAATGGATCGCAAAGTCTTTGCCTTACCGTGCCGAACAACTGCAGAAGGGATGAGTAAATTTATTTTTGATTGCTTATCTAAATATTTGCCTGTTTCGATGATCAAATTATGGGAAACACCAACTTCATATTGTGAATATTATCGGAGCCCAAAATGATCGAATTTCGCATAGTTGAAATCTTCGAATCTTTACAAGGCGAAGGTTATAATACGGGAATGCCTGCTATTTTTATCCGCTTTGCAGGCTGTAATTTAAATTGTGCTTGGTGTGATACTAACTTTCGCCAATTTACTCGATTTACCTTAGAGGCATTAATAGCAAAAGTAAGCGAATACAAAAGTAAAAACATTATTATTACAGGGGGTGAACCCACTAGGGTTAAAGCGTTACCACAGCTACTTTTGTCATTAAAAAATGCTGGTTATTTTATTACCATTGAAAGTAACGGTCTTGGCAAAGTCGATGCGCTTATTGATTATATTGCCCTCAGCCCGAAATTTTGCTACCAGTCGCACTACCAAAAAATAGTCCAACCAACAGCCAATGAAGTGCGAATTGTTACCGAAAACCACCGTGATTTTATTGCTTTTTGCCAATATATCGAAACTCAGATACAGGCAAAACGCTATTATCTTTCACCTTGTGAAAAAGATGGTGCATTCAATATATTTGATACCATAAAACTACTGGGAAAAATTAACGAAAATCGATTAGATAATAAATGGTTATTGAATATACAAAGTCATAAACTTGCAGATATTGAATAGTGTCTATTTTTTAATCTAACTCGTTAAATATTGGAGAATGAGATTGAATAGAAATTTTTAAATAAAAAGATAATGAAAGTTAATTAGATAAGTCACTATTTGCTTAAATTAATAAAATAACTTCATTTTGCTCCATTTTTTAGTGGTTTTTGTTGATATGAGGTGGCTTTATGTCGATTCTTTAAGCTTTGCTAGTAAAAAGGGGTATTGATAATCGCAAATGTTCTCCAAATACATAATCCACAAAATAAGTTTATTTTTTTGTTTAAAAATCATTCAGAAAAGCCATTGATTTTATTGAAGTTTTTTTGCAACCCTAAATATACTGACAAATAATCAAATAGGGTTATTTATAATAAATCATAAAGTAGCATATCGATTTTACTTAAATTTTTCACTTTTTCTTTAAGCAAAAACCATCGAGCCACTTATGCAATCAGTGACAATTATCGACTTTGTCGGTATTATATTGGTCATTTTATTATAATTAGTTAGGTTTAGTGTGAATATTCAACAATTATTAACACAACGTGTTTCGCAAGCAATGATTATGGCGGGTGCAGATAAGAACTGCGATGCGCTAATTAAGCAATCAACTAAAGTGCAATTTGGCGATTATCAAGCTAATGGCGTTATGTCAATTGCCAAAAAGCTAGGCATACCACCTCGGGAACTTGCTCAGACAGTTTTACAACATCTTGATGTTGATGATATTGCTGAAAAAGTTGAGATTGCAGGTCCTGGGTTTATCAATATCTTTTTAAAAAATAGTTGGATTGCTGAGCAAAATGAAATTGCTTTAAGCAGTGATAAACTTAACATTACTTTACCTGCAAAACCTCAAACCATTGTGGTTGATTATTCTGCGCCTAATGTGGCAAAAGAGATGCATGTTGGACATTTGCGCTCAACAATTATTGGCGATGCCAGTGTTCGTGTTTTATCTTTTTTAGGTCATCACGTTATCCGTGCTAACCATGTTGGAGACTGGGGCACTCAGTTTGGTATGTTAATTGCGTATCTTGAAAAAATGCAAAATGAGCATGCTAATGACATGGCGCTATCAGATTTAGAATCTTTCTATCGCGCAGCTAAAAAACATTATGACGAAGACGAAGTATTTGCCGAAAAAGCGCGTAATTATGTAGTGAAATTACAAGGTGGCGATGAATATTGTCGTGATATGTGGCGCAAGCTAGTTGATATTACCATGACGCAAAATATTGCCACTTATCAACGTTTAAATGTTACCTTATCGCTTGAAGACACCATGGGTGAAAGCATCTATAACAGCATGCTACCTAATATCGTTGCCGATTTAAAACAGAAAGGGCTTGCGGTTGAAAGTGAAGGGGCGATTGTTGTTTTTCTTGATGAGTATAAAAACAAAGAAGGCGAACCAATGGGCGTTATCATCCAAAAACGTGATGGTGGCTACCTTTATGCGACAACTGATATTGCTTGCGTTAAATACCGTTACGAAACATTACATGCTGATCGTATTCTTTATTATATTGACTCCCGCCAACATCAACATTTAGAGCAAGTTTGGACAATTGTTCATAAAGCGAAGTATGTGCCTGAA